>SSHR01001054.1:0-29452 GCA_006518225.1 Fusarium neocosmosporiellum | reverse complement strand
ATAATATTAATATTATTATTAATATTATAATAAAAGTTATATATTTATAGATTTTTTAAAATATATTAAAGCTAATAAAATATTTTTAATATAAGATATATTAAATATATTATAATATATACTTTTATAACTCTTATTACTATATAAAATTATTTTAAAAATTAGTTTCTTAATTAGTATAATTAAGCTATTATACTGTGACGTGTTTCCAAACTCTTAACCTATAATTTTATCTCCCGTGCCTTGTGAAGGATCCAGCGGGCTTATGACCAGCGTGTCAGGCCAATCGGTATTGCGAAGATGAAAGGTACTTCATTTTACTGCATAATTGGCTTATGATAGCAGTCCCAACAATCCGGATCTGACCCTCTTCAATAAAGCAGCTATCATTATATGCACCGATAGCTGTCTCTTCTTCAGGTACCAATTGCGAAGTCATCGTTCTAGCTTCAAGGGGTTTTCGCGATTTCCCTAGGTAAATTCAGGGTGTTGAGTCAAACTGCATCGGAGGTGTCACTTGAGGTACTTTTTCGATGACGTGTTGAAATGGGGTGGGGTACTCACTGGATCCTTCGCCCAGCATAGGAGATGAGGCACAAAGAGGTGGTCGAAAGAGTCTTGTCTCGGTGTGAAGTGAGCGACTCGCCCCTGAACACTCTCTAGCTGTAAACGAACTAGACTAGACCCAGGACGCATGTCTGGTCCCAAAGCGGGTCCCTGTACAAGCCCCCAACGCGGGGAAGGGCTAGCGTTAGCAAAAGTGCGGGGTCTCGGTACGGGGACGGGTCCGGGTCTGAGGGACGGCAAAGGGATTGGTTAACCCATAATAACGGTCTTTGCTGATTCCTCACGCTTTCCTCCTCATTCGACGCGTTAACGTCCTTCCTCAGACCTCTCTAGACCAAAGACATGAGCACTCCCACAGCAGCGACCGAGATAGTGACGGCGTCGGCGTCGGCATCGTCCGCCGTTGTGGCCGCCACCGCCGACCAGATCTCGGGCGGCCGGAGCCGTGTGCGTCGCGCCTGTCAGTATTGTCGCAGGAAACGCGTAAGAATGGCCTCTGCAATCTTGATGCCGCTTGCTGACGGTGCTCGACGTCACTACAGCTCAAGTGCACTGCCGACCAGCGACCGTGTCTCAACTGTCAGCTCTACGGTGCTGAATGCGTCCAAGTACCCGAGCCATCTGGGCCGCGAAGACGGAGAACGAGGGCCACTGTTGGCCCCGTCCATGCCAGGCATGCAGTCAATAACGACGGTCGCCCTATTGACGAGCGGTCGGAGCCACCCCGAGATCTGTCGCTGCTTTCCGAGGATGGAGGGCAGAATCAGGATCAGGATCAAGATCAGGACCGGGACCAGGACGAGCTGTCGGTCAGCAATGCTACAGCTGCTAGCCTTCTTCACGATGCCCCTCCCGACGGGCCATCCGACTTGTTTAACAGCCCTGACGCCATCAGCATGTCTGCCTTCGAGAGTGCCATGCACGACGTGAGCATCGACCTCACACCCGACTTGTGGTCCTTCCACACTTTCATGGCCACCCGCAGCCCACCGGATGAGCATGCCGCGGCCGAGCAGCTGCTCGCCTTGCAGTCGCCGCCGGCCACCGAGACAGGCTCGCTCCCTAGGTCTGTACTGCGATCGGGAGGCAAGGGGCGGGCGGGCAGGATCTTTGGCGTCGACGCGCTGACGTCTCAGCCGACGACCAGCCTGGGAGCCATCTCGCCCGGGATATTCCACCGGAAGGAAGAAGGAAACAGCCTGTTTCTCGGTTCGCGTCCGCAGCTCCTGCGAGCGGGCGGCTCTGGCTGACTCTGTCGACAGGCTACACCTCGACGG
This sequence comes from Fusarium neocosmosporiellum, assembly GCA_006518225.1. Taxonomy (NCBI): domain Eukaryota; kingdom Fungi; phylum Ascomycota; class Sordariomycetes; order Hypocreales; family Nectriaceae; genus Fusarium; species Fusarium neocosmosporiellum. The sequence goes on along the minus strand of SSHR01001054.1, from coordinate 27,608 downwards.
CGGCAATCCTCGCCCTCTGCGTCCGCGGATCGTCTGCCGTGAATCCTCGTCCCGCCGACCCCGAGCCGCTAGGGGCCATTGTCGACTGTGGTCCGATGTGCGATGAGATCTCGGTCGCGGATACTGGAGATAGGCCGCTGCAGCAGGTTCCTTCCACTACCCTGGCCGCGCAATGTGTCAACGGTGCGTCACCCCCCTCCCCCGAGAGCCTCTCGTGCTGCGTCGAGGGCATCCACTCATAAGGCTTGGTCTCAGCTTTCTTCGAGGATTACCACGCGTCCTACCCGATTGCTGACCGCAGCGACATCAACCTCATACTCGAGCGCTACGTCTGCGGCAGCCATCGAGCCCTCCGCCCGCTTGACCGGTCCATGCTCTACCTCACCACGGCACTCGGAGCGTCCTCCAGGCCCGCCATGAGCAAGAACTTGTCTATCAATGTCGACAACCTTTACGCCCTTGCCTGGGACCTGTTCCCGCACGCCGTCGCAGTGCCCAGCCTGGCCTCTGTCCAGATACTTCTCCTACACGTAAGTGCTGCCTTGCCCGGCCAGAGCGCGCCGGCCCCCGCTCATTGCTCGCCCAGGTACTCTACAACATCCACTGGAGCAAGTGGAGCATCGCCTGGGTCCTGTCCGGCATCGCCGCGCGCGTCGCTCAGTCGGTGGGACTGCACAAGACGACGCCCTTGGACTTCGGGCTGGACAACGCGCAACCGAGGCTGCGGGTCCGGCTGTGGGCGGTGACGCTGATTCTCGACGCGTGAGTGCTAGCAAGCTGCTTGGACGGGTGAAGGTGCACAGTGCAGTATTGACCGTGTTAGTCAACTCTCCATGAGTCAGGGGAGGCCGCCGGCCTGCCAGACCTCGCAGTACGACGCCGAAGTGCTCTCGACCAAGAACAGCCTCCTGCACGTCCCCGAGCTGCGCTGGCCGCTTTCCCAGGTCTTGAAGTGGAGGGTTTCCATGGCCAGGATACAGCAAAAGCTCAACACGACGTTTTCCTCTGTGGCCACCATGGAGCAGCGGCTGAGCTGCCTCGAGGGGGTCGACCAGGACCTGATCAGGTGGAAAGAGGAGCTGCCGCCCGAGTTCCAGCCCGAGCAGCAGACCATTCTAGACAGCAACGATCATATCGACATCTACATGCTCCATCTGGACTACTTCAACCTGCTCCAGTCCATCCACTGGGGCCTGATCAACCACCGACCCGCGGCCGGCGTGGCGAACCACGCGGCTCCGCGGTTACGGGCCAGCGAGTCCATCTGTCTCGGCGCATGCTTGGCGCTGGTGCGGACGTTGAATGCGTTAGTCAATGCACCCCATCAGTGATGTCCCTCCCCTCGCCGAGAATGCTCCCGGCTGACGCAGCCTTTTGATCGCAGCATGGCCGACGGGGATACGCGCGCGAGATCCTTCAGGTATGTCCCAGCTGCCGCCGACCGCATCTTCCGTCCCTCGCATTCCCCGTCTGCTGACAACAGAGTCACCAGGTCACGTTCCGACCACTTCATTTCAGCAATGGCAATCGTCTATCGCGACATTTTGCGTAACCCGGCCAAGCTATCAGCGCGTACAAACCTGGAGTATCTGCGAGTTATGAGGCTGCATCTTGGTCGCATGGCGGGCGAGCACCTTTTGTCTGCTTCCCTCACCAAGCTTTTTGAGAACATGGCGATATCTGCAGAGCGGCTTGTCCGTGAACACAGTGGTGAAAGCATGCAGGGGTGACGAGGATGGGAGCATGTTTGTCTACGTAGCCGACCATATCGAATACCTGTCTAGAGCCCTGCGAGTCGCGGAACAGAAGCATGCAGCGGCCGACAAACCTTGAACCCAACCAGGCTGCAGTACATTGTAACGTTACCCAGGGCCGAAGCTCGCACGCAGGCCAGCCAAGCCGTTGTCCAGCCACCTTATGCAGCCATCAAAGCGCCGTCATCCAGCTCGCGAGCCGCGCTGAGGTTCCCGTAGTGGTTGTCCCCGGTAGGGGTCAGCGTCACGCCATAGTCCCAACAGCGGCCAGCCTCGGGCGCCGGGGTGTTAATAACGACGTGCTTCTCGGTGACGTCGCCCTGGTTGTACTGTCGGTGTGGGACGCCGGCCGGAAGCACGACGAGCTTGTCTCGGCCGACAATGTGCTTCTGCAAGGCAACCTCGATTGTCAGCTCGCCCTCGAGGACAAAGTAGTACTGGTCAAACTCGTGCACGTGGGTGCCGGGTCCGCCCTTTCGAGGGTCTACCTCGGCGTACATGATGACGGCGTGGGAGGATCCAGAGGACGGGTCGGCGAGCGGCAGAGTCCTGAAGCCCGGGAGCGGCTCTGCCAACCGGCTCGTCTCGACCCGACGCACGTAGCCCGTGAGGCTCGTCCGCCACTCTGCCGGCACGTCCTCGGGTTTCTCGATCATGTACGCTATCTGCTTCAGCCTGTGAGGCGCTGGGATGATCACCTCCAGATGAGTCTCGCTGCCTGACCCCTCGTTCCAGTTGCAATGCGGAAGGCCGGCGGGGATAAAGACCAGGCTGCCCGTGGCAACATCGTGTACACGGTCACCCAGGCGAACCTTCATGGTGCCGCGGACGAGGTAGTACATCTGGTCGCTGTGGTGGTAGTGCAGGCCTGGACCGCAGCCTCCCTCTCCAATGTGGCTTGCCAGAACGATTGCACTCTCGAGGCTGGAGAGGATCTGAGCCTTGTACTGCGGGAATCCAGTGTCGACCGTGGCATCCTCGTCGAAAGGCCGGATGTACTCCATGCGTTGACTCGCCGGCTTCCCCGGATGCTTGAGCTTCCACTCGCGAATGAGCTCCTGCCCATAGTCGCCTCCGTTGGGCAGCCTCACAATCGAATGGATGTGGTACTTGTCCGGGGTCTGGTTGGTGAGGTAGATGCCCGAGTGGTGGTCCAGTTCAACCAGGACAACAGGACTCTGGATGCAGAAGTAAAACGGGTCCTGGTCGCCATATTCGCCGGTCCAAGTAAAGTAGGTCTCGGAGAGGTGCTTACGGACAAGCCGAAGGTAGTGTTCGAGCGGACCCGGTGGCAGTAGGTCCTGGAAGGCGCCGACAATCGAGATAAGCAGGTCCTGGTGCTCGGGGCTCAGCTCGCTAGCCACCAGACTTCCGTACGGTATGATGGCATTGTCCTTGCCAGTGCCCCCGAGGTGCCGCTGGTCGACTATGTTCCAGCCCGGCGCATCTGGTTGGTGGATCTGGGCCGTCTTTTGCGCCTTCTGCTGCTGCTCGGGCGGGAGGCTCTGCATCAGCTTCAGACCCAGCATGGCCTCGGAGCGGAGGAGCTCGACTCCGCTATCAGGGCCTTGGTCGATGACCTGCGAGGTTGTCTGGTCAGACTCCAAGATCGCAAGGGGCAGGATAGGCTGCTGGACTTACATTGGGCTCACAGCCGATGAAAACCGGCCCGATTGCCATCTGGTCACGGACAAAGAAAACATGAAGACAGAGGTGATGGCCGGAGAGGGAGAAGCCCCAGGGTTGCTTTTGCGACGGCCGTCCGAATAGCATGAAGCTGCGGAGTGCGTTGACAAGTCAGCAGGCAATCCCGGAGTGCAGCACCAAGCCTTATGCCTTACGTACTAGTAGCTGTTCTCGTTGAGGATGGTGTGATTGTCTGCGAGATCCCCAAGGAACTTGTTGACCTTGGTTGCACCCTTGACTTTGGCATACCCGCTGTGGCTCAGAGAGGCCTTGACCAGCTCCCACACAAGGTCAATCTTGGGCTTTTCGAGGGCTTCCAGCCGCAGGCCGATGTCGTATTGGACGATTTCAGTGTTGCACCATTTTCTCCTACAGTCTGTGAGCCGTTGACCTCTTGTCGAAGAGCAGGGGCAACGAACCAGTCCTCGGACTTCAAGTCGTGGAGCGCCCGCAACTTCTCGTCCGTCGTCAGGACATCCAGGAAGCGGTTGGCGGCCACTGTCGCGGATGCGGTAGGTGCACCCTCTTCCTGAAGAGGATAGAGGCCCTCGATCTTGGCTCCATCCGCAGTCACGCCGTAGAATGGCTTCTTCAGGCTGTCGGCCCATGTCTGGAAGAGTTCACTCACTCGCGGATCGGCCACAGCCGCTTTCGAAAACGCATACAAGTCACTTGTGTTGATCCCTGAGAGCGGATATTTATCTGCAGTCAGGCGTCAGCTCCCAAGATGGGAAAAGGCAGCATACGGAGGGTGCCCACCAGCCTCGGGGAGGTAACGACGGAAGCCGACAACGTCACTGGTTGATGTTTGTTGAGAAGCCATTGTATAATGTCGTGGGTAATCAACTACGGGCTCGTCTGGAGCCGTTGAGCTGTAAGGGGGGGAGACATAAGATATCAACAGTCGGCCTTGAACCTATCAGACGAGAGCGGGAGCAAGTCGCCGCGGAGGCGGCCCATTCCGTCATCAGGCCATCCGGATGGCGCACACTTTACACTTCCGTGGACTGTCTGGCCTGGGGTCGCCCCACTTGACATCCGGGATCCGGAGTCGACGCTCATGAGTTAATGTCCGAGGATGTGAATGAAAAGTCTTGGCGCTTCACCACCGCGCACATCCGGCTTGTATCATGACATTGTCCGCGGCAGCAACGACATGGCTCTTTGAAGACGAGACATTTCAAATACCTCATTCCGGCTCCTCTGCTCCGGTGCAGCCAACAACTAGGTTGCAACCACTCAGACGACAGCTCTACTCTGACTTCAGCTAACGGCATCATGACTGCATCGGCCAAACCACCCGCAAGCACCTTCGCCCTCATAATCGGAGCTGGTCCGGTTGGGTTATATGCCGCCATCGCACTCGCTAGATATGGGTATCCGAGTGTAATTCTCGAACGAAAAGCGGTCCGCCGTCTGGAGCAGCCGAAAGCCCACGCCATAAACTCTCGAGCCTTGGAAATTCTTCACCAAACTGGCCTCTCCGTTCCCGCTTTGAGAGGCCTCGGGGCTACGCCAGCGGATGCTGATTTTGTGCGCTTCGAAGCATCTCTCGCCGGGATCGAGTTCGGGAAATTTAGGTATGAGCGCCAGGACGAGGACGTTAAAGAGTTTACTCCCGAACCCTTGGCCAATGTCCCTCAGCCGAAGCTTGAAGAATTTCTCCAGGGTCACGCCATAAAGACCGGGCTTGTCACCATTCACTACGGCTGGCAGTGGCAATCCTGTTCTCAGGACCTATCCGGCCCCGCCCGATCCATGGTCGTCAACCTCGCAAGTGGCACAACGGTGCAGATCGAGAGCAAATACCTGATGGCGTGCGACGGTGCACACTCCCGCGCCCGGACTGCATTAAGTATTCCCACCAGAATCCCGGAAAGCGCATATCCCACCACGGTTCGCTATATCTCGGTCACCATATCTGCCGACTGGAGAAACTACCGGAGCGGGATGCTGCACGTCATTGTACAGGATCAGGAGCTGCGAGTACTAATTGCCTACGATCGGGCATCGACCTGGGTTTTCATGTTTGGCATCTCGCATGAAGATCCCATCGAGAAGTTCACCGAGGAATACTGCCGAGAGGCCATCAACAAGGTAAGCATTGAGACTGCCACCATGTTCCCCTGCCTCCTACCACATCAGTTAATTGAATGACAATTCAGGCGGTGGGCGAGACAGCTGACTATAGCATCAAAAACATCTGCGCCTGGGAGGCAGCCCTGCGAATCTCCGAGACATATAGGTCCAAGAGCTTCTCCAATGCGTTCCTCATGGGCGATGCAGCACACTCATTCCCAAATGCTGGTGGCCTCGGCGTCAACACAGGCTTTGCAGACGTGCACAATTTGGTGTGGAAGATCCATGCCGTGGAGAGGGGATGGACCTTGCGGCCCGACAGCCTGCTCGACACTTATACTTCCGAGAGGAAGCCGGTTGCTGAAGCTACCTGCAAGATGAGCGACCACAACCAGTTCCGCATCACGCAAATCTGCTCCAAGGTGAGCAGCACCATGAAAGACAACCCTAGCAGTAACTGGCAGGACCCGGAGAAGCGCAAGGTTTTGCAGGACACGGTCAACGCCCAGTGGTCCTTCAGTGACCATCTGAACCTCCACATCGGATACGTGTACGGCATGGACAATCTTGGCTTTGTGCCTCAAGGTAGGGAAGAGATTCCTGCCAATAGCCAGTTTTACAAGCCACTTTGCGTGCCCGGCGTGAGGCTGCCGCACGCATGGGTCACACGTCAAGGCCAGACCGTGTCGACGCTCGATCTGGTAGACTGGTCTGCCTTCACGGTGTTTGCAGCGTCGGCTCATGACAGCTTACCGACATCGGCCGAAGGCCCCAACGGGATTCCTCTTGTGTATCGGCAACTGGACCGAGATTTTTCTGACACAGTTCAGAGTTGGTCGAGCGTTATGGGCTTTACAGGTGGTAAAGGTTTGGTGGTTGTTAGGCCTGATCACCATATCCTTGGTAGAGTCGCGATAGTTGAAGAAGTTGGCCATCTGTTACTTACAAGCCTCTAAATAGCAGTTTGCATAGAGAGAAGAGAAGGCTATATATATACGCTCACTAGTTCTTATCTACTGCCTTGTATTTTAAGTAGTCTTTAGAATCATAAAGCATCTATATTGTTTATTTTTTTATCATCGATCTTTTGACTCTACTCTATCCTTGTTAAGGTGTCAAGGTAAGGTCATCGCAGTGACCGTGCTAGGCCCTAATACCGTATCGGCTCAGCAAACTGGCAAAACTTAGTGGGTCTCTAGACCCTGGTTATGACTTCTTAATTGGCCTTTGGAGCTTCGACTAAGGCCCTGATCATGAACGGGGCTCAAAATGAGCCCAGTTTTCGAGTGAGACATCCTATCGCATAAAATTAGCGCAGCCACCGTCTTGTACCCAAAACCCCGTCATGTTCATAGCTATTCCTCAACGGGCGATGGCTCTAACCGCCTTCCCCACCTGTCACAGGGGTCATAGTGAAGTCATCACGGCCGTGATATTAATGAAGTAAACACATCGCCTTTGGACCTCAATTTTAACGTCTTTGGATACGATTTTCGAGAAGAAGAGTGCTATCCCTATATTCTCCATAGAAAATACACCCAAATCGAAGAGATACCACTCTCACGAGCCCGCCGGCGGTCTAGGAAGAGACCTTAGTTGCCGCCGGCTACACAAGAGACATCATAACTGCCGCTTACATACCCTCGCGATCCTGGCACGCAGTCAATCGAGTCATAGTCTCAAAATAGAAAGGGTTAGCGGTGGTCTAATGAGTAGACATTATATTTCCTTTAGAGACTCCTAGAGGCCCGGCGGAATGGTAATCTAAATATTAAGAAAGCCTATACATACTGGCGTATATTAGAGAGCTTTATCCCGGTCTTTAAAGCGAGGTAGACGACTAAGAATTAGTATTATAAGATAATGAAGAATAAGCTATGGTATCTAAAGGACTTTTAGCATGCCTTTCGTAATACTATTAACCTCTCGGGCACGATATATGACGAGGAGACTAGGCGCCTTTATATTAGCCGGGACAACAAGAAGAAGATTAGGGTAAGATTCCCTTAATAGGTAAATAAAGTTATAATAGAGAGACTTCTCCTAAGTCCCTATATTACTTTTAATTCATAGGAGGAGATATTTATAGATAACCTACCAGTAGGTCGTCTTATTGCTTCGGCATCTAATGAGATAATCTGGGTAGGCTATAGGGCGAGGCCTATGGCGGAAGGTAAAGATTCTGATGCCCTGATGTTTGATGATGATGACGAAGAAGTCGAGGAAATCGAGGAGGAGGAAGAAGATGAGGAGGGCGATGAAGAGGAAGAAGACGAAGTAAATGATCTGCCGTATAGTTAGCTTCCTAATTCCTTGCAACTTTCTGATTCTCTATTGCCTAACTCTCTGCGTGAGGGAGGGGATTCATAGGCATCGGCGGCGTCGCCTTAGACGCCCACGAGAGGGTTAATTACTTCTTCCTCATAGCTATATTAATGGCAGCTTAATACCATCTCTAATTATCGCATACCGGGGTCTATGGCGTTAAAGAAGAAGCAAAAGAGTGAGGGTTTAGTCATTGCGGTAGAGCTGAAGGAGCTTCTGCGTGACGACTTTTAGAGGAGACTTTCCGTGATAGCGAGAGCAACCGGGTCAGAGGATCTAGAGAAAGCAGTCAGCAACTACTTAGAGGTGATTAGAGAGTCCAAAGGCATGCCTTATGCTATGAGGGCGATCTCGTTGTTCAAGGAAGTGAGGAATGCGGTGATATGGAATGCCCTAGGTTCAAAGGAGGTGAAGGAGGCTTGGGTTAAGAGCCAGCTTGGTCCGGCAGAATAAGGTTATGTGGTTATTATGCTTGGAAGATGAGGCTCGGTAGTATTATATCTATTAAGGCAGCTTTTTACTAATAAATTAACCCTGATTTAAATGCCTTATTACCGACTGCAGTCAAGCTATCACAAACCCGATTTTTATAGCTTCAAATTACTCCTCATCGCCTTCAGCCTCGCCTTTAGCCTCGCCGCTGGCCCTATCTTTATTCTTCGTCGCTTTTACTGCCCTCGTCGCCTTCTTTACTCTTACTACCTTCCTCGCTCTCGCCACCCTTACGGCGCCGCTAATTTCTAGCCTCCTCCTATTTTTCTTCTCTTTTTCTTCTTAATATTATATTATATTGCTACTAAGTCGTTTTTATAATTATACTATATAGCCTAATCGAGGACTACGCCGGCATAAAGGTATCCGTATGCCTCTTGGCCGCCTCTATCGCTACTAGAGCATAAGGGAAGTTCCTTAGGTATGTCAGAAGGTTAAGATTATATTCATTAGGCTCTAAGCTATCTCCTAAGAGGAAATTCCATAGACCTATGACTATAAGTATAATCTAATATTGGTCTCGAATAGAGTATTCTATAGTATTATACCTTATAATCTCGAACTTCCTTTTAACCCGGCTAAAGATCTGCTTAATGGTTACGCGAAGCTAGGCGTGATAAAGGTTATATATTTCCTCCGGGCTCTGTGGTTATCGATTAGTAGCCTCTTAGTCTTAAAGATGGTATCTCGTTTCTAGGAATAGGATTAGGATGCCTCTGCTAGAGCTAAAGCCGGCATTAGTAACATAGAATCGTGCTAATGGGATACATAGGTCTATAGTTTTTACTATATGTATAAGTGAGGCATTATTAATAGACCCCTCGGCGCCCACGAGTATATATACAAAGAACCCCTCGAAGTTCACTGCCGCGAGGATATTCTAAGATATATTATTCTTCCTAGACTAATATCTTCTCTATTGCTGACGAGGAATAAAGGTAGGTATATGACATCTATCCATAGCGCCGATGGCACCATTAAATACACTTATTTTAGGTATTAACTCCACGAAAGTCAATAGATCAAGAAGATAACTTATTGGCTATATAATAAAGCATATATATAGTCGCCGGAGAGGTTTAATGAGTTTATAAAAGACATTCGAGACCATACCCTAACTAATATAGAAGCGAAAGGCAGTATTCCTCTGTGGCTCCCCGTATGCGAAGATCCACAGCATAATCATTAACTTCTACTTAAGAGATATATGCCTGCTATTATAAGCAGAGGTATTAATCCGTAGCTACCGATAGAGGGCCTAAAATAGGGCTTATGGCATGCGAAATAGGTGCTTGAATATATTATCGTCCCCGCCGAGTAGCTATAAGGCGTATTCTCTCGTAAGACGTGTATTTGCATATGGACGGCGTCGTCGGCGACCTCGCCAATTCGGTCTCTCTTCCTTAATAGCTCTAAGAAAGCATAGTACGATGAGAACCCTATGGCGGTTAGTAATAACTTCCTCTTCTATTGCCAAGTCACGAAGAAAGTCCTCATCGTCAAGGAGACCGTCATCATCGATCAGGCGAGTAATTTCCTCGGTTTCCTCGTCTTCAGATGCCATTTCTGACGAGAATCAGGACTGTGAATAGCTTCAAGTCACCCCCTCGAGCCGGGCTCAAATTGAGTCACGAAAATCGGACTGATCGACATACTGCCTGCCTCCACAGGCATGCCGGAGCCCGCGGCAGACCCCAGCTAGCGTGATACATGATGACGCCGATCCTTGTGTGCAGAAATGCAATTAGGACGGCCAATTCTTATATCCCCAGCGAAAATCGCTGCCAAATCGAGGAAAGCCTGTCCCCTCATTCATCTAACAGAGAAATTGAGCCCGGGCTCAATTTGAGCCCCGTTCATGATCAGGGCCTAAATCCACTCCCGCGAAGCAAGCTGCCAGCGAGAGCCTCTACTGCGGGAGAGCGAATCATAAGAGGCAAAACAGCAGCTAGCAAGGGGCGAGAGACCCACCAAGTTTTGCCAGTTTGCTGAGTCGATACGGTAAGTCTTTTGCCTCCGGCGTGCAAGCCTCCACCCTGTTACACCCCCGGATAATTTAGCCCCCTGTTGGCCACGCTTAGCTTCCGTCTTTTGTTTCTTCCGGGGATCTTAACTTACGCCTACCCCGCTCAACGGATGCTGTCTGCATATATACGCGGGTTACACTTGGCACATTCGCTAAACTCGATACCTCTACATTTAGCTTTCTTATACTAGGAAAACCATGGGCGCAACTACGTTCATCCGGTTCCAGGATGACAAGGGAACCATTCGGTATGGAGAACCGAGCCGGAAGGATCTTGCCGGCAATCTTACTGGTGCCATTGTCAAGCTGCTGGAGGGAGATCCTTTCGGCGGGCTAAGGCATTCCGGAGCTGAGGCAAAAGTAGCCAAGGCGAGTATAAGCCATAACGGGACTTGCAACGTATCTACTAGATTGCTGACAGGTCTGCTTAAGGTCTTGTGTCCCCTCGATTCCACTCCAATCATTCTCTGCATTGGCCTAAACTACAAGGAACATGCCAGAGAAGCCAATTTGACCATCGCGCCGTACCCCGTGGTCTTCACGAAACCCCCTACAGCTCTCGCTGGCAAGTCATGGCTGACTGTATGACGCGTGACAATGTGTTAACCGCCAGTAGGCCCATATGACGACATCCACGTCCACCCCGACGCAACACCCATGCTAGACTATGAGGGTGAGCTTGTTATTGTGATAGGGAAGGAGGCTAAGAATGTTTCCGAGGACGACGCACTGAGCTACGTTCTTGGCTACACGATTGGCAACGATGTAAGTGCAAGGAACTTTCAACTTCCCGACGTCAGCGGCGGCCAGTTCTGTTATGCCAAATCATTTGACGGGTTTGCGCCCATTGGTCCCGCGATATGCACGACGGAAGAAGTGCCGGACCCTCAAGCCTTGTCATATTCCACCCGAGTCAACACACAAAAGAGGCAAGAAACATCAACCGACGATATGATCTGGACTGTGAAGCAGATTGTTGCCCATTTGAGTCGAGGAACAACACTTCGGAAGGGCACCATCATCATGACCGGAACGCCTAGCGGTGAGCAGTGCCCTGAGGAGCTATATGCCCCCTCCGTATGCAGCGCTGACCGGTTTTGTAATAGGGGTGGGATTGTTTATGGAGCCCAAAGGTTTTGTCCAGCATAATGATCTTGTTGAAGTAGAGCTCCATGGTTATGGAGCAATCAAGAACAAGATCATCTTCGACTAGAAGCTGATAGTCTCTCCTACATACTCTAGCTAAAATGAGAAGAAACATAACATTCTTTAAAGACCAAGCCCCAACCACGGTGGGAGATTCCCCTTCATCTTTCAACTGACCGAGTCACCTCCCCGGTCTCTTTGATGAGATAAGGCGAGGTTGAACTAGCACAAAGAACATTGAATGGGGGGAGTATTACAGGCCCAAGATGACAAAGTGACTGTGTGTGCAAAGGAATATGTGGCTGCGGCTCGCTCTTGGTTGTAGCTAAGCGATTCAGGAATCTCTGAATCCCTGTTAGGAACGAGACCATCGTAACATACCAAACAAGCCAAACGAATGACTTGGCTCAGTTGGTTTGGCATGGCTGAGTCACATATAACTTGGAGGCCACACGGGAACGAGATAGAAGGCTGGCGAGGCTATAGCCATATGAGCGTCGTCTGAAGCGGCGATTCAGCAAGCCATTTACAAACAACCACTGTAGCTCTGCGTCCCTGACTAGAGGCTATGATACAGATTCAGAATTCCACATCTTTCTTCAGGACGCGGTGCTCGTTACCAATGACCATGATGGACTTGGCCAGGTCGAATGAGCCAGGTAGGGACTCAATGACGCGCTTTCGCGTTTCCTGTGCAAAATATGCCACCGCGCTCTCCTCGTTTGCGAACCAGTACTGCTCCAGGCCTCCCATGGTGCTGAAATCGCCGTCCTTGAAGGGTGTCCCGTCAAAGAACCCTTCAGACTCGTCAGGGGTGATGGCCTTGTTGAAGACATATCGTAGCAGACCGGAGCCACTCGAGGCTTCGACCACAGCATCCGCTCTCTCTTTGATATCGACTGCCACCTTCTCACCAAAGCTTGAACCCTTGGCTAGCAGGAATGCTACCATGACAGTGTCTTTGCCACGCTTCTCCAAGTCAATTGGCTTCACGACGACATGGACTGCTGGTGTCGCAATCAAGCCCTTGACGATTGTGGGGTCAACGAAGATGTGGTTGCCCACGGTAGAGGCCTTGTACTCTGGGGAGTGCAGTGAGCCCCAGAGCGCCTTGATGGTTGACCATCCTAGGACTGTGACACAGTCCCAAGGGTGCTCAGCTGATGCTGGAGTCTGCACAAGCTTGGCCTTTGTACGGGGCACTGCCACAACCTGTGTGTAGTTGCGCAAGGTAGGCACCTCACCTCCCATCTCGCGAGTCATCCCAGCATGCACGCCGGTATATTCCTCGAGGAACTTATCATCGGACCAGCCAGCTACGCGTGTAGCCGCCATGACCATCTTGACATTTGTCACGGCGGTGTATGCGTGTGGCACCGGAGGGAGGACTGGAAGAAGAAGATGGCTATCGTACTTTCCACCAAAATGGACGACGTGGGTGCCTGCATTGACTGTCTCAGGATGTCGCACAATGGGCAGCTCGGGGGGGTATGTGCCGTAGTCGTGCCCTGAAACTACGACCTGGAGGCGATCACCAGGCCGCAGGCGGCATGAAGATGGCTGGATCTCAATGTCGACTGGGACAATCTCACCCGGTGACAGGGGCAAATCTCGTTGGTGGGCCTGCACCGGGTAGTAGAAGGTTGACAGCTTGTCGTCCAGCTCGCGACGAGAAACACGCATGAAGCCAAAGCCGATGGGACCGTCTTCCATGATGCTCAGCCAAGCGAACGGGACCGGCTTTCCAAATCGATCTATTTTGCGAAGAGTGATGAAGAGGTCCATGTTGTCGGCACCTTGGGCCTCAACCCACAGACGAAGCTTGGCGTGGCCCGCAAACTCCAAGGATGACTGGGTGATGGGCAAGTCGAAGGCGACTTCCCCGGCCTTGGCCTCATATGATACTGATTGTGACTCGGCTGAGGCGACACGGCTGAGGCCCTGGGAGTCTGTGAGGAACAACTTGGTGTACTCGGTCGTTTCGATGGGGAACTCCTCGGCGGACCGCCACTCGCCCGCATAGAACTGTTCCCTCAAGGTGTATCGCACTCGGGGCCAGAATTGAACTTCTGTGTTGGGATTTGCCAAGAGGTATTTCTCAAGGAAGGCCTTTTGGCGGCCCAGAGACTCCTCGCTCACAGACCATTCCCATCTGCGGCAAATTCAGCATGTGTCTTCTGGAACCTCCAGTTCAGCAGAGCATTTGATACGCAACTTACTTTTGGTACTGGTGAATCTCGAGGTACTTCTCCTTTGATGAGATTTGTTTCCAGCCGTGAAGAGTTCCACGCGTGTGGATGCCGTGGTCGCCCCATCCGCAGATGATGTATGCCGGGCACTGAATCTGGTTGAGGGCAGGGATCTTGCTCTGCCAGTACTCATCGAAAAAGAGGTGCTCTTTGCCGTACAAGGTGTCTTCGACCTGATTGCGACCCCAGTTCCAGAACAAAGGGTAGCTGCAACGAGATGAGCATAGGCAATGGAACATGTGACTTGCTTGTTGAAATTGGTAACCCACAGGTTGGTGAAATTTCCCTCGGGGATGCCTCCCTTGAACGCCATCTCGCGGTACGTGTCCGTCATGCCGTCAATTGGAATGATAGCCTAGTCGCTCAAGTCAGTCATGGCCGCAGGTGACAGGAGTGTTAGCAAAGAGACAAGGATTAAACCGTACCTTGAGCGATGGCGGTGCCTCTGCCGCCACCTGCCATTGCACCATTGCATATGCACTAGCTCCGTACATTGCCACGTTTCCGTTGCTCCAAGTCTGTTTTCCGAGCCATTCGACAACATCATAGCCTGCAAGAGGTTAGGTTGATGTCAATGCCTTTTGCCTTTCTTATCCGGACTTTGGGATGGGGGTTTTACCGTCCAGGCCAACATCTTTGGAGTAGTAGCCCTTGTCTCCTTCTGAATTGTGGCAACCTCTAACGTCGACAAATGCAACTGCAAATCCCTGGCTGCACCACCACCCAGGGTCAGCCGCCTCAAAGACGTAGTACTTTGAGATTCTAGTAGGGTCCAGCCCAGATGTGGGCGGGAACATGCAAATGTCTACGCCACCATCTTTGCCGTAGACGCTGTAGTTTAGAATGACAGGCAAGCGCTGGTCTTTGCGAGATTCATCACGATAGATGTTAGCCCTGAGGATCGTGCCGTCTCTGACAGGGACCTCCACGTCCAAATCTTGAATAAGACCGTCTTCCACAATGGTCTGACAGTTGACTTGACGAGTGCCCAGCGTCGCGGGATCCCGTGCTTGAATGAATCTTTAGCCACATTTGTATCAAGAGCTGTAGTCACCGGGAAGGTGTACCTGGTATGAACCTGGCCAGGCGCTTGGCCTCGGCGAGCGCGTCAGTTGTAAGCTTGACGTTGGCCATGATCTTGACAGCGGAAAGTGGTGGTTGAGAAGGCAAGTGTCGTATTCGTGGTCTACTTGATGAATCGGGAAGCTTACGCGGGTAGTAAACACTAGGGAGGCACCACCAGGGTATTTTATAAGATTGACCTGTGTAGTTGCGGCAACGCATGTATCCTCCTCACTTCACCTTTAGCCCGCAACCTGAACGTGTACCGAGAAGCCATCACCAGCTACCCCACTTCTTCCGACCGCCTGGCGGTAAATTACCACGCCGCAATTCCGACAAGTCGGCGAGACTGAAAACGTGGCGTGTCAATAGATCGAGTCCACCATGATCACACCGTTGTGCAACAGGATAGGTGACCCCGGCCACTTTTTTGTTCCATGGAGCGAACATGCCCAATCACCGGCGGTGATAATAATGCATTTAGTGAGCCCATGCCCGGGGGAAGCCTGGACAGCAACACGCTTGGGGCAGTCTGTCCTCCTGGATAGCATCGGTGGCTACGACCGTGTTTCCTACAAATGCCTGTCACCTTTCTACGCCGGGGTCAGATTCAACAATACAGAATTGTCGTGTTGTCGTAGATGAGGCCATTGCGACCTGAGCGGGCAGTTTGGCTGGATTTTAGGCTACCGGGTAGGTAGCTCTGGCAGCTTTACCTAAGCCCCCCCCGTGAACACGGGCATCAGGAGAGAACTCATCCACGACGCTGCTTCAGTTCCGGGGAAGCCGTGTCGCCCCACAGTGATAAGATCCCCGCGCCCCCCCAATTCCGACCGGCATTCCTGTGTCCTTTGTCAACTGAATCTCAATCTCCTGCAGCTGCAATAGCCCACCCAGTCGAATCTACTCTGCGGAGCCGAGCCCAAACCCAAGCCCGAGCCCCGCAGAATGGCAATGTCGTGTGGTGAATGTGGCGCCGCTTTCGCCAGGAGCGAGCATCTTCAGCGGCACCGTCGACGGCATCTTGGTCTGCGGCCTTTCGCGTGTGACACATGTGACGCCAGCTTTACTCGGAGGTGAGACTGAGATGGATGAGCAACATGGCAGACCGAGCACGCACGGGAGCTGGCTGACACCGGCCATCCAACACAACAGGGACACTCTCAACCGACACATGCTCGCCCATGACCCACTCAAGAAGGCAGGTAAACGCCGCAAGGTCGCCTACGTGTCCAAGGCTTGCGTTTACTGCGCCAAAGCCAAGCAGCGTTGCGACGGTGGACTGCCTTGCGCGAGGTGCTCCTCGAAGCAACTGGGCTGCTCCTACACGCCGTCACGGCAACGTGGACCCAAGTCGCCAGCTAGCCCTGGCCGCTTGCAAACCACCAACGGCGGCAGCCATCTACAACATTCTTGCCCCGATCAAGATAGGCCGCCCTTGATAGCTTCGTCCTTTGAGCCTGGTCATGATATCTTTCCCTCATCCGCAATCTTGACTGCGCCCGATGTTGCGGCAGACACCAACTGTGTTTTTCCAGCTGTATCAATGTCGTCAAGCCAGCAGGGGTCTATTCCAGGCCCTCTAGACCAGCCACTCACCGCCACAGAGTCTTGCATTGGCGACTCTTCTTTCACCACACAGGAGCATAGTCTCGACATTTGGGCCTGGGATGGTGTCGCCATGCCGTGGAATCCAGTAATGTCTACATTGCTCGACGATGAGTCTTCGAGGTTCCTGCTCCCTATGGAAACTCCTCTAGACGCTTCAGACGAGGCATCCAACCAACCTGACCTTCATCTTCCGCCCTCGCCAACAGCAAGCGAACCAGCAGTCCAGACACTCGAGTTCGAGCCCCCAGCCCCCAGCTTTACCCAGACCATTACTCTTTCCGGTTCCGGGCCCCCAAAACACGACGACACGTCTCCAAGAACCCGGAATGCGTCGAGAGCACTCGCGAGCAACCAAGATCCTGAGCCATGGAGGGCAGAAGACTATGGACATGTGCCTCACTTGACGGACGATACCTACGAGGCTATGGTTGCCTCTTTTACTCGCCTCAACTGCGACGATGAGTGTTGCGTTCGTTTTACCAACCGACATCTTCCACCGATAAAGCACATGCGCATATACATACAGGTCTACTTCGAAGAGTTTCATCCTGTGTTTCCCTTGTTGCACAAAGCAACTTTCTCTCCTACCAAAGACAACTGGGTGCTCAGCCTGGCGGTTTCTGCAATAGGCTGTCTATTCTCAAAGACCTTGCAATCAGGGGAAAACTATTCCATTCTTCACGAGTTCCTTCGCCGGGCTATTCATGTCCAGGTGAGTGTCTGTCTCCCTATTTATTTAGGATACCAAGCCCATGCATAGTTTCTCACACGCAATTGAACCAGTTGGAGCGGACTAGGACTCTGCCGCCCGATATTTGCGTCGCCCAAGCTGCAGTCCTTAACCAAGTCGGAATGATGTTCGCTGGAGACATGAGATTTGCGGAAATCGCGCAAACCACAATGGGACTGATTGCAACTCTGTGCCGGAGGGTGGCTTACTATTTTGATGCACCCGGCACGCAAGCGGATAATCATGACTTGGCCTCTCAAGATTGGCAGGAATGGATTAAGAAAGAAATGAAAATGCGCCTGTTCTACTGTTCCTGGGTAAGTCTCGTTGAATACAGCTCTGTTGAGTCATGACTGTATCAAGTTTGCGAGACCTAACTTCGTCTTAGCTGGTCGACTGCCAGCACAGCAGCTTCTGGGCCCTACCCACCACCCTTCCCATCGAGTTCCTCCAATTCCCAATGCCATCTCACGAGTCTGCCTGGGATGCGTCTTCTCAAGACGAATGGCGACACAACCTCACTAGCGGTATGTGGCAGAGACGGTGCAAACGCTATCTCTAATCGTATTTTCAGATCCGGCTTCACAACCACCTGTTCCTCTCCGCAAGAGGCTCCTGGATCTTTATCGCCTCCGAGCGGCCCCCTCACAATTAGGCGCATTCAATACTCTTCTCCTAGCCATGGGTGTATACAATGACGCTCCGCGGTTGCGCCATACCACCTTTTACCTGGATCTTCTCCAGCAACATGCCCAGACACTGCCGTCAACGAGCCTCTCTCGTGCCGTCGTGAACCACATCCACTTGGCGTCACTATTCCTTTACTTTCCAGTTAGGGAGCTTTTTGCTTTCTCTGGATGGCGTGTGGCCAGAGACAAACGAGCCATGATTGCTACCAAGCTGCAAAAGTGGATGCACAATCATAGTGAGGCAAGGGCTGCTCTCATGCACGCATGTACTGTGTGGTCAATGATTCGAACGAGGCGCACTGCAGCGCAGCATGAGAGCATGGGCTTCTTACTCACTTCGATAGCAATATGGGCTTTGGTTGAGCTTGGCAAGAGGCCCGGTTTGGGTGATTTGGATGCATTGCCAACAGTTCGATTGGATGGAAACAGCGAGGACGTAAAAGCTTGGGCTAGAAGCACGGAAGAGAAACGCTTGTACCTGGGCGGTGTCGGGTGCCTTTGGGATCAGGGCGCTACAGGGAGGTTGATAAGAGAGACTATAGAGATACTCGAGGGAGGCATAGCTTGGCCACAAGCCAAGAACACTGCACCATATCTGCGACATTATTATGATCTGTGGGAGGGTCCGTGTAAGATATAGCCGAAACAAGGTAACCCTTCTTCCTACATGCTGCAAGACTGGAGCACTTGTCTAGATGAATGTACTGGGGGGTTTCGAAAGAAGGGATTCCATCACCCTTTGGTCCCTCTGCTGCCCGTCTACTTCTTCACCAAGGATCTGATAACTGTATCATGGAAAATGGACCTTTGTTTATACTACGTATCTTTCATTGACTTCTGGGTGCTCAGATCCAACTGTCTCGCCAAAATGCTGCCCGTATGGACGCTCAGTCAACAAACAAGCCGCCATTCACGAACAGGTGCACGCCATTCACCCATCTAGCTCGCTCCTCACAGAGAAATGCCACTGCGTATGCAATCTCCTCTGGCTTTCCAAGCCGCTGTCCTGCTGGCGTGGTATTAATGATGGGCTGCAAGAGCTTCATATCCTCCTCTGATGCTGATAAGAAAGCCGGGGTCTCGGTTGGACCTGGAGAAACAGCGTTGACTGTGCATTTATACTTGGGCGGGAGCTCCTTAGCCCAGACACGAGTAAAGGAATCAACCATGCCCTTGGTGCCTGCATAAATTGTCTGAAGTGGGGGCGGAGCACGGGAGCTCACGGAACAAATATTGACGATGCGTCCGCCCTCCGAGCTCAGGTGAGGTAGAGCATTTTGAGTGAGGAGAAAGGTACCCCGACCATTGAGGTTTACCAATGAATCCCAATGCTCCAGCGATTGCTGTTCAAAAGGCAAGCTGAGAGCGACGGCAGCATTGTTGACCAAAATATCAATTTTGCCGAACTCTTCAACCGCAGCATCCACCAGAGCCTTGGGTCCGTCGACGGTACTCAAGTCGGCGCAGACAGCAATGGACGTGGTGGGCAGCTCAGCAACGACGACCTCGCCGTCAGCAGCAAGAGATGCAAAAGGGTAGTTGACGACAACATGGGCGCCCCGGGCGGCCAGTTCTCTGGCGATGGACGAGCCAATGCCACTCGAGCTGCCAGAGACAACAGCGACCTTTCCGGTGAGAGTTTGGGCCATTGTGAAGTAAACAAGGGGGTAGGAGTAGTGAGGAGGTAGAGTGTGAGCGCTGGTTGACTGATGATACTGAAATGTCTTTGATAGGTAATAAAAGGCCTGATGCCCTAGCTAGGTCAAAGGGGTCGCGCGGATTGATTTTGCTCGTCGGCTCCGCATCAGCGGAGGCTGCTTGGCGGGGCCGTATGGTTCCGACTCATGGGGCCGATGGCTTCCCGCTGGATTTCCGACTGTCCTGGGGCTCTACCCAAGATCCGTGCCCCGACTCCGGGGTTCCGGGTCTGATTGCCGCGACGCTTTGCATTGATCATGCGGGGTACATTTGGATTAAGTTTCCTGCCAACGAAGAGATGCGCGTTCTTTCTAGCGTTTCGTACGCTCTAGACTTGTTTGAGAATGGGCATGGTTTGCATCGGCGCCCATCAGCCACAATCCGCAGGGGGCTCGACTTCACAGCCATCTTGTGCCACGGCAAGGGAGGGTGCCGATGGTTCTGGTTGACTGAGTTTGATTCCCTTGACGGCTGGCTGCTCAAAGCAATCGTCGGCGTCAAAGCCCGCTCAGGTACGCATCAACATTCTTGACTTGAACAGACTTGATTCTGCCAACAGCCGAGCCTGCGGGCACCCCGAGGAACATGAAGGATCCCTGTCGGCAAGGACGACCCGAGATGGGCATGGCCATCAGATGTTTGTATCATTCGAGTGTCATTTCGGTGAGGCTAGTAGGTAATCTGTGTGGAAGGCGGTAGACATTGCTTCAACTGCTCACATCGTTACAGGAGCGGTTCCAGTCAAGTCATCACCTCTGGCTAATGCAAATCTTGTATCATGGTTCATGATTTATCGGTTGCGCACCTTCGACTACTGGATGCTAATGAAGAGTCTGCCATCTCATGCACAAGGCCCATTCCGTCGCTATCTCCGCACTGAACTGCAAAGGACCATTGGAACATGATACCGCCACTCTCTAGATGGGTGTCATCCACAGAAGGTTCCGCTTTCGAGGTGGTAATGTTCATGCCACGTCTTCGACCCAGTGAGCTGTCGAAATCACCGGTGGATTGTTGGTGTCGGTAACCGGGCCTCGAGGATGACTGGTCAGCCTGTCCAGAGAAGAGGCGAATAAGGAGTAGACGAAAGGTCGGCAAGCAGTTGCATATTATCCCAGTAGATGCCTCCATCACCGAGCAGAGACTAGCAGAAACATAATCCCGGGTAACATTGATGGACTTGTCGAAGGCGACAAGGGGCATGCAGGCGTAAAATGCTGATCACAGTCACTCTAGAGAGGAAGGTCAGTAGAGTAACTTAACTTCTAAAGACACCGTTTAAATAGGGCAGGGAGATACGTAACGTACAGTCCGCCGACGCAAAACATTAGAGCGATACTGATCTTCTGCTTGCTGCGAAGCTGGAGATTTCGCAACTGCCGTAATGGGACCCCGAGCAACCATATGTCTATGGCAATACTAAGGATAGAGAATGACAAGTTAGCAGCGCCGAGATCATAACAGCTCCCCTTGGTGGCCTTTGTAAGTCGTTCCCAGGTGTATCTGATGGGCCAGCACTGGAAGACACAAGTAATAGCGAAAACCACTCCTAGAAGGGTATTGAAGATTGCTGTGCCTCGGAGGAGCTTTTGCACCCCCCAACCGGGGAAAATTCGTAAAAGAAAGAAGACCATAGAATGCTTATTTAAGGAAATGCCATGAAGCTGGATGTGAGATATAGCGCAACGAAAAAGAAAAGAGCAAGATCAATTTACCCCTGTCCCAGGGGTAAGGATCCCATACCAGGCGGGTTCGTGATAGCTGCCGGGCTACAGCATGAGGCGGGTGGCAATAAAAGAGTAACTTAACACACTGTAAGTGTAATAAGCTGCATGTTTCCGGGGAAGTCTTTGCACTTTGCAGCGGGGATGGACTCCTCGGATGGAAAAAAAAGGGGCGAGGTGGGTCTTAGCTGTGCCTACTTGCCGGTTTACTTGCCGAGTCCCCGACCCAACACCCAGTTCGCAAAATGATTTGGACTCTTTGGAGCCTGATGATGGAGTCAACAGTTTATACTGCCTTATTAGCCTCTCTTTCTTATTAGCTCCTTAAGCTAAAGCCTCGCTTTTGATGAAAAGCGTGAGAGATATTGCTCAACTCATAATCCCTCCGCTCTCCGCACTTTACCCGTTGCATTTGTTTACAACAATACCCTACGATGAAGGCTAATCACCCCTGCTCCATTGCAAACTTGTCAGGAGTGAAACGCGTCCGTCAAGCATGCACTACTTGCAGGTATGTAGTTTCATAACAGGATTGGCTGCCCTCGTTAACCTGTTCCGACCTTTTTATTTACGCCGACAGACGACGCAAGATCAGATGTTCTGGAGAGCGCCCGGTATGCGGCATTTGTCGAAGCTATAGCCGCGAATGTGAATACCAGTCCAGCTCTGCGACTCAATCTCTTCCAGAGATCCAGGGTACAGTTATTCCAACCACAGCTACTCCGACCACAGCTACTCCGACCACAGCCAGCGATGCTCTCGTGCCAGTAAGTCTCGTGATTTCTGGTTTTTTGCAAGCCATAACTTTTAACCAGACGACCCGTCAGGAGGAAATTTGGCGTCGAGTTGCTTCCTTAGAAGCAGCACTGATTAAACTTGCGGCAAAACAACCGCTATCGCCAAAGTAAGTCATGCTATTGCATCATCCGTCAATCTCGATAGACCATACTTTCTCGATAGGAGTTAATTCCCCTTTGCAGCCAAGATGAATCTCATTCCCTGTTGCCGGGTGATAGTGTTTTGGGACTATTCTCTGGCCCCGAACAATCGACGCAGTCAGTACAGAAGCCCGCTGCCTGCGATGACCCAGCAGGGATGGCAATCAACAATAGCGTAACAAGAGATATGTAAGGCTGCCACAGAACGTGTTCATAGCTGTGGCTTCCGGCTTATTGATGCTCTCCTAACACAGCGCTGCCAATCAGCTTCCGCCCGCCGATGTCCTGCGATCCCTTCTGAAGGCGTACTTCAGCCATGTGCACAACCAGCCCTACTCTTTCTTTCATCCCGACTCCTTCATGCAGCGGTTTGAAAGCGGCAATCTACCGAACTCTCTAGTCCTAGCGATACTCGCCTTTACAGTGCGCTTCTCTGATCATGCTTCCTACCGAGATCGGTCGTGGAGCGCCTCTAAGGCGTTTTCTCACCAATCGTGGCTCATTGTCCTGCGGGACAACCTCAGGCTTGATAACAACCTTGGTATTACTGTGATTCAGACAGTCACGATATTATCCATCGTTGAGTACACAGGTAATGCGCTTCCACGTGTCCACAAAGTCGCTTCATCCAAGCCTCTTTGGTTCCAACATGGCCTACCTGACCCCTCAGCTATTGTACAGATCAAATTTTACTGACGAGCTGCTGCTCTGCGAAATATAGCGGGAAGACTGAGCTCAGGTTGGCTACGGCTCGGATTGGCGATCCGCCTGGCGCAGGAAATGAACCTTCAAGACGAGCCTCCGTTGTACCTCTCGACCATCGAACGCGAGGAATGGCGACGAACCCTCTGGTCATTGTACATTGTCGACAAGATGATGTCATGCTCCCGCTCACGACCAACAGCCATTGCCGATAGCGCCTGCGCCCTTCAGCTTCCCTGCGACGAGCACACCTTTCTCCGTGGCGACTGGGTCCCGACACCTACCCTCGCCGAGGCCGCTGCTTGGGGCACGGATCTTCAGTCTCTGCCTTTGAGCAACTTTGGCATATGCGTTTTCGCGAGCTCTGTCTTTGCACGCTGTGCCAGATATGCGCATGGCTCATCCGAGCTGCCAGTACTTCTACCATGGAATCCCCGGTCCAGCTTCGCCGAGACGACGTCCGCCTTGCTACTGCTAGAGTCATTGCTACATGTTCATAAGAACTCTATACAGGACCTACTGCCTGGCAGCCCCTCGGCTAATCATATTCAAGACCGATACCAGGCTAATCAGCTCGTCTTTGCGCATGCTATTTTCCATGTCTGTTACTGCTTATTAAATCACCCATTCTTGGTGCGCGTTCGGCTTCGCAACCTTACGTTGAGCATCCCGACCAGTTTCGCCGCGCATGCCTTCCAGCTATCCCAAGAACACGCCAGGCGACTCTCCGACCTGCTTTCCGTTACATCCAACGGCGTGGTATCTCTCAGTTCCTCCTTCTACTCATATTGCGCGTCCATTGCGGCTGGCATTCACTGTCTCTCCATATGTGCCGCGCAAGACAATGAGCTGGTTTCTTACGATGCGGGAGGATATTTCCGCAAGTCCATGGACGCGTTGGAGAAGCTTGAGAGGCTCTGGCCATTCGCGGCCAACATGGTTCGTAGCCTTGGGTTCACGTTGATAAATGATGAGTTTCCATAGTCACTAACGAGTCACGACACCTGTGTCTAGAAAACAAAGATGCATGAGTTGGAGGCCCGAAGAAAGTCCTATGTCTTTCTTTTTGACCTCGAGCATCCATACGGCGATATGGCTTGCGAGAGCGAGGACTTTCTGTGGTCAATACTTGATCATCATCGCTTGGCCCAAGAATCCATCGACGACGAAACCTTGTTATTGTCGCTAGAACTTCCCTCGCCAAAGCGCTGGGCTTAAAGCGGTCGCGATCGACATGGCGTTAAGACGCTGGGTCATGGGTTGGCTTGCTATACGACCTAGCCAAATGTGCGTTGGTCTTATCATAACTCAGGATCAGTCGGTGCCCTACAGGTATTGCGGGCATCTTGCGCAAATCAACTACATCCCATTTACGCTCGACTCCAAGTAGAGTATAAAACTATAGCTTGCTGGGTGCCCAACGCGGAGGTCGCTTTTCACTGAAGGCGGCCAGGCCCTCTCGGATATTAGAGCCTTTATAGATACACTTACTCCAGCCATCAACAAAGATTCGGCTCGCATCGCCCGTTCCCAGAGCTTCCCAGCCTAGCTTCAGCCCCTCCCTGCTGACAATTACTGAGTCGGGGCTATTTTCTGCAATACTCTTGGCTACCCGGATCGCCTCTTCCACCACGCCAACGCCCGGGTCGACCACCAGGTTACAGATACCCCAATCGTGGAATTCTTGCGCTGTTGCCGTCCGGCCCGTGAGAGCTAGCTCTGTTGCTCGCTGTCTCCCAGCTGTCCTCACCAGCCGAGGCAGAGCACCGGCCAGGGCAACCACACCGCGCTTGACCTCTGGCAGCGCGAAAGTTGCTGCTGACGCAGCAATCACGAGATCGCAGTTTATGACCATCTCGCACCCTCCTCCGAATGCAGGGCCGTTCACGGCGGCAATGATAGGCTTTTTCCCGTGACGTAGGGAAACACCTCCAAACCCATTGGCTGGTATATCGAGGGGCAGTCCCTTCTTTTGGTTTGCCGCCCACTCTGCGGGCGAATAAAGTCAGCATCGCGGATACGACTCAGGGTTGTCTGGTTCCACGCTGGAATGTAGCTGGTGCAGTAGTACATCCCTACCTTTGAGATCAGCACCGACGCAAAATGCACTCCCGATTCCACTGAGGACAGCGACAAGAAGTGTCGGTTCATTGTCGAACCATCGAAACAACCTATCCAGCTCATAGCTTGCCTCGACAGTTAGGCTGTTCAGTGCCTGGGGCCGGTCTATCAAGACGAGCAGAATCTCACGAGTCGGGAACGAGACACGCGTATGTTTCAGTGGCTCCGGAACAGCCCGGGTGTGCTTAGTAGTCATGGCAGCAGGTTGGAGGCTGTACCGGTCGAGATGGGCATTAGACTGTTGCGTGGGCTGCAAGCTCAGAGGTTGATGGAAGAAGTGGGATGAGCTCGGGGCAGTCAAGCACGGGGGAGGGCAATAGGGAGCAGACAAACTCAAATGAATGTCAAACTGCAGTGGAGTAATCCCTTTGTTCAAACTTCTTTAAGAGTGTCAGCCGAAGAGTTCTAGTCCGCCTGGAATGAAGCACGCTTTGCCTCCGAATTTGAGCTACAGCGGCCCGAAGCCAGCGGCCCGAAGCCGACGGACCGCGGTTACCGGGCTACGGAAGCGGTCCGTACACGTAATCCGCCACGAGCCAGCGAACTTGGCTGACGGTTGTGGACGTGAGTGAAAGGAATGGGGGACAGAGCCGTTACTACGCGCGCACACGATTAGTGCCCGGAAGAAGCGAAGGGTCCGTGGAGATTTAGAGGATCCATCACTTGGAGGTGTTTGCGCCGTTTAGAGCCCAGCACATGGTGGAGGCCATTGCGGTTTAGAGAAAGGTGGAGGATCCTTACGCCCTGCAGCCGTAAGTTGAAAACCTTATTAGTATTAGGGGAAGGCATTGAAATCGGGCCTTGATGTCAGAGATGTTGAAAAAAAAAAAAAAAAAAAAATTAGGAAACGAAGCTTGTTCTTGATCATCGTGGAAGCAAGCCCTGGTGGCAACACACAATAAGAGAGTTTAGGCCCAACATGTTGGCATGGATAAAGACCGAGTCTATCAGTGATATGCCAGCGAGTAGGAAGCGATGTCGATCTCGTCGAGCCGTCATGTGTGAAGGATGCAGAGAGGCTCTGAGCTGTCAGGGTGCCATCGTGATACTTGCCCGAAAGCGACCCCGAAAGCAACACAAGGCCTCCTATGCCTGCGACTTGCCACAGACTTCTGCAAGCTTGAGAGGAACTACTAAGTGGCAACAAGATGACGTAGACATTCCAGTCATAGCCGAGAAAGCGGCCGGATCATTCATATCGCCCGTTCAAGAAACAGCCATGCAAGTCATGAAAGCCTGATTCTGTGTTCATGCCTAGCAACTATAGCTCCAATAGCGGAAGCAAAACTTTACTAAAGTACCTAGAAGCACCATGGTAGATAGTGTGGTTTCCTTTGTTGATGTTTACCGTCGTGCCTCATAAAGGTTAGATTTCCGTAAACTGTATCTTATGATAGCTGACCTTAATTACTACCTTCTCCCCGGGCGAGAATACTATTCCCGCCGGCCAGATAGAAATCTCAAGCTTAATAATCTCCCTAGGCGTGACCTTTTCCGTCTTGCTGAAGCTATACACGAGGTGATGCTCGGTGCTTTGACTCGAATCTACCTTTCGAAGGCTTGCCCTCAGCATGCCAATAGGTCTAGTATACTTCAGGCAATTAATATTAGGGATCTCATCCTCCTTTAATCCCGGCTCTTTAGGTGGAATATTCAGGTTAAACGGAATTTGCCGTTAGCATCTATCTTTATCGCCTAGATATAGATATCCATATTATTGTGGTCCTTGCACGAGGCGTAGAGGATAGCCCTAGGATAACCGACGACGCATACGTCTCTATCAAACTCGAATTCGAACTTGACCTTATCGGTATTAGTGCTATCTTGCCGGGACGGGGCATTTGCCTTGTATATGACCGACCCGGATGACGAGTGGTTAGGTAGAGATTCCTAAAGTTTGCCAGTAGATGTGAGATAAAGCCGCTTATACTTCGCCTCCGGCACTGTCTAGTTGGTGAAGACCTTGTTCGGAATTGCGGGCTGTGAGTGTACTTAGCATCGTCTCGTCCATAGCCTGGGACCCCTTACCTTGTTATAACTGAGCAGCGATACACGCACTTGCGGCGTGCTAGCCCAGTCATTCTGCACTCCTTTCAGATAGTGGTCATAGAACTTCAGAAGGCCGCCGTTGCAACCCTGGGAGTAGAGGTCGTGCCACTTATTAAGATCAGGTCACTTATTTAATAGTGTCACGCGGATTGGGGTTATCTGACCCGGATAGAGAGTATCTGAAGGATCAAATATATAGTAGTCTTAGCTCTAGTAATAGATTTTAACTATAAAAGACTAACCTTTAGACCCTTATTGTCATGGCCCAATATTAGACCAGGCGGTCTAATACGGTAGAACCCCGCACGTGATAGGAATCACTGCACGAGTGAGTAGCACCCACTCTAAGATAAGTAAGTATCTATATATAGCGCTTACTCCGTCCTAACCCTAATAGGTAAATAAGTAAGCACTATAAATAAGACTATAGTAATTACTCTAAGTATATAAGATATATTTACTTATATTTTCTTATATATTAGCTACCTTAATTATTAATATTACTTAGTTATACTTAATACCTTTTA
>SSHR01001052.1:0-37291 GCA_006518225.1 Fusarium neocosmosporiellum | reverse complement strand
TCCTCGTCATTTAAAGGGATTGTCCGCCCGCTTCTCTTGGAGATCACCACATGTAGGGCCGGGATCCCTGCAATTGGGTCTTGGCTCCACGTACCGTGGCCAATCAAAGGAGCCAGGATCTACATCCAACAATCAAAATAGGAATAGCGCATTCGGGAATTTCGGGAGAGTCAGACCCGGCCCCTTGTCGCGGGGTTCCTCAGCGCTTAACGCCCACTGTCGATTGGGTTGCTCGCACTGGCACATGCACCCGGCCGCTGGAAGCGGGGGTTTCCAGCAGCGGGCGTTGTGCAGAACCGACTGCAGCAGGGACCTATTCCTCTAGTGGACCTCGACCGATCATTCGGCCTGGAAACCGCTCTTGGAACTCGAGAAGGAGGTATGGAGGGCGTGTATGTGTGACTGTGTGTGGAGGAGAGGAGGGACGACGGTAGTATAGAGCGAGATCCTTTGCCAAGATCAGCTCACATTCCCATTCATCAAGCGTCAATCTCCCATCCCCCATCGTCACCTAGCAGCCCATGGGTAGGCTAGGCTGCTTGGATGGGTGCTAATGTGGTTTAGTTGGGTTGATAAGGCGCGAGCACTCGACGTACTGTGTCAACGGTCCTGTCAAAGAGGGCCCCCCCTTCGGACCCTTCCAGCCCCCAAATCCTGCCTGATATACCGGCGCGCCCTCGTCGTGTGCGCTAAATTAAGCGCTTCTACGATTGTTTCTTTCATCGTTCTTTGTTCTGCTCTTTTTGACTGTCGTGTTTACATGTTTGTCTACGGCTCTCCCTCTCGGTGACTGTCTCGGTTAATCCTTTCTCAGGCGCATCGCTCGCTGAGCTCATTACGGCTCCGGGTGTGGGCATTTCAGGCGTTGCTTGGCAGGGAAGACCATCGTGTGTGGCCGTTGCGGGGCTCAACCGTTCTCTCGGTATCGTATCGCCAACATGAGGATTGGGTGTCTGCAGTTTGCGCCCCAGGTGGGAGACGTCGACAACAACCTGAACCGCGCCGATGCGGTCTTGTCGCGGGCGAACCCCGAAGGCTTGGATCTCCTTGTCCTCCCCGAGCTGGCTTTCTCTGGTAATTTTTGTTTGCGGAGGGGATCATGTCTGAGGAGCGGACGAGGCTGCTTCAACATCTTCCCCTTCACCCCCGGCAAACCACCTGTATACTAACATGCTCCAAGGGTATAACTTCAAGTCATTACAAGACATCACTCCGTTCCTCGAACCCTCCGGCTCCGGCATTACCTCTCTCTGGGCTAGGACCATCGCGCTCAAGTACAACTGCACCGTCACCGTTGGGTACCCGGAAAAGGTCGACGTCTCTCCCAAGTGGCCTACCGGTCCCGAGTACTACAACTCGCTGATCGTCGTCAACGGAGATGGAGAGACCATCGCCAACTACCGAAAGTCGTTTCTGTATTACACCGATGAGACGTGGGCGCTAGAAGGGAAGGGTTTCTACGATGGCTTCATTCCTGGACTTGGTAACACCAGTATCGGCATCTGTGAGTATTTCCCATGTCATTTTGATTTTGTTACTAACCGTCTATAGGCATGGATATCAAGTTTGTTCTTCTCTTTACCATCACTTTGGATGCTTGCTAACCGTTAATAGCCCGTATAAATTCGAGGCACCATGGCATGCATTCGAGTTCGCCTTCCATATCCTTGAAGTGGAGTCGAACCTGGTCATTATCTCCATGGCTTGGATGACTCGAGAAGAGCCTCGACTATTTACCCGTATGCCAAACGAACCTGACATGGAAACCTTGACCTACTGGGTAACTCGACTGGAACCTCTCATTCGCTCTAACAACGAGGATGAGATTATTGTTGTCTTTTGTAACCGTTCTGGGAACGAGGACGAGGCTATCTACGCCGGCACTAGCGCGGTTATCGGCATTCACGAGGGCGAGGTCAAGGTTTACGGCCTCCTGGGCCGAGGAGAAAAAGAGCTGTTGGTTGTGGACACGAGTAACTCACCGTACGCGAAACTCGTCTATCGTCCGGATGCCGGTGGTTCGGGCATGGAAGCACCAGGAGAGTTGAAACGAAACGACAACACCAGCCGCTCCAACGACTCCAAATCCAACGACAACAACCAGCCTTCGTCTTCTGACAGCACGAAACCAAGCGGTGAGGGGAAGGACGCGGGAAACAGCGCGACTAGCCCGCAGGACTCGGTTAAGACGCTCCAGCGCCGAGCATCCTCATCAACACGATGCACGCTCCCCAAGGAAGAAGAGAAGATGCCGCAGAAGAAGCGCCACGTACCTTCGTCTATCACGATTCCTGCTGCTGTTCCCGACCTGGTAAATACCACTTCTGCTCGCTCTCCTTCATCGGCCTCTATCAATATTCCCACGCCGTCCGCACCGAGTCCAACTCCCATGGCCGTTCGCCCTCGACTTATCATTCCCGAATCACCTCCGATTCTTCCTCACCAGTACCCGCCGGATCACCCTATGAGCGCCGCCTCACTCAAGTCAGAGAAGTCTGAGAGATCTGTTCGGTCTGTTCGACCTCGGCTTATCATCCCTGAATCGCCCCCTATTCTCCCCTATCAGTATCCGGCGGACCACCCCATCAGTGCTGCTTCGTTAAGATCGGAAAGATCAGTTCGATCTTTAAACTCTAACTTCTCGGATGCATCTGGAACTACTGTGCGAAGCAACCCACGACCGCCAGAGGAGAGCACGCCATATCCCAATAGCGCAAACCCCCTCAGTGGTTACCCATCAAATGCGTTCCAGTCGGAGAGGAGGTTATATGACGGCCATATGACGGTAGCCGGGCCAGATGATGGAGTGACACCTTCTTTCAACTTTGATGAAATGTCTCCTACATCACCCCGTCGATTCTGGAGGCCACCAGATACTCCTCTTCGATCACCACTTTCAGCCGCATGGACGCCTGGTACTGCAATTGGCAGGAAACCAGAACCCTTCCCCTGGCCAGAGATTATCAAAAACGATACCCCCACTCTGGCTGCCAAGACGGCCAAAGAAACCAACAATAAGGCTCTTAGTCCCAACGAGTTGAAACCTGCTACCCCACACTCTGCGCGCTCAAACGCCTCTTCGAACCGAACCAACAGAACCGTCATATCGGAATCTTCCGAAGCATCCAAGAGCGCGAAAAAGCCAAAGTCCAAGCCGGATGAAAGCTTTGATAGGCCGTCGTCCCCGAAATCACGAAATGCCAGCCGTTCGGGAATGAGGGATAGAGCCGACTCAACTCTTGAAGTTGGTGAGATTAGTACAGCTGTTACGCAACACCCGGAGGGCATCTCTCGACGCGCAGAATCAATGAGCAGACTTCGATCACGGTCTGCTAACCGTACCCCTGTCCATGATCGGTCTCACGCTTCAAAGTCGAGAAACGGCAGCAGGAGTCGCCATGACTCTTCTACCAACAACCGAAGAGAGCATCAGATGATTCCCGTTGCTGTAAGCCCGAGCATTCTCTGGAATGAGGTTCAGCACCCGCCCCGGTCTTCCTCGCGAACAGGTTACCACTCGCGGAGCCAGTCTTTTAACAACATCAACACTGTCCTCCATGCTGCCAATGGCGAACGGTCCCGAACACCAGTCGTCGGTGACTCGGCTCAGCAAACCAAACGCAGGACGAGTCGAGGCCGTGCACCGGAACCAAAGGTCGCCCCAACCAACGCCATGCATGGCTCAGTCGTTCCACCCGCTGAACGCGCCTCGTCAAGCGATTCGACTCGCAACCAAGTGTTGCATAGCAGGACTCGAACAAAAGATCGGAACTCTCGAACCAGAAAGAGTTCGTCTGGTCGGCATGGACGAACGCCGTCCCAAACCGTCTTGTCCCCTGAGATGGCCGCCGAGTTCGAGCGAGTTGAAGCCATCATTTCCCCAAGCTGCCCTGTTCATGGGCGATCATCTTCAAATGCTGTCCGGCATAGCGACAGCGGCGTCCCAGCGAATAACCTCCAGCTAACCACAAAGCTCTCTCCAACATCGCCTTCAGGAAAGTCGGACTCTGCTGCCTTTGCCGTCCGGGTCGAGCGTTTGCAATACATCGACTTGGAAGAGAACATCGAGAGCTATTATTTCATGGGCACTAGCACCAGCACTGCAGGAAAGCCCGCCGCTGAGAAGGCTCTCCAGGTGTCCACGAAGAGCGATACAGCGGTGGCCAGCGACTCGGGCTCCCTTGCTGGGACGCTGAAGACGCTTTCGACCCCAGGGGCAGGCCGATCGCCTGCAACGCCTGCTTCCTATTTTAACCCTAGCACGCCGAAGGCAATGGTTCTCAAGACTGATGACTCGGATGTGGGCTACTTCCCCAACGGGCACTTGAATGGTGCTGCCCAAGCAGACCCTGTCAGAGTCTCATGAGACCTGATGCATGCTTTCCGCACGTCCTTGTCCGTCTCTTTGTTTTGCGTTATTGCTTCGTCACAGTCCTTTTTTTGTTGTTGTTGCTGGCTGAAGGATAGGCGGGATCGTTTGGATGTCGGGTTGGAAAATGGGTAGATTCATGACAAGCGTTGATTTCGCTGCCCTCGCGAGTAGGCGGTAGCTATGATACCAATCATGACAGCGTTCATGGCATGTCCTGGATGGAACTGATGATCTTGGTCGCTATATCTGCGCTCAAGACGCCTCTGGTTCGTCCGGGATTTCATTTGTTGATACCGGTGGGACGGCGATCTTGGAGTTTTGCCAGCACACATAGTAGATAGATAGTGAAACACGACATTTGCATTAAATCTGGGTAGCTTAATCTCATCAAGTTTCGTTCGTTAAACTAGGATCTTCTCTCGATGACCCCCTTTCTCTCTTGCTTCTCCTCCTTCATCCTCACCACCCCCTGAATAAACTGATTCGGGAGATCTAAAATCTCCTTTCCTTCGCCCGCCAAGACTCTCCCCGCTGTGTCTAGGTAGACTTTGACGAATTGGTCCCACAGGCCCTGGGCGACTTGGGACTCTTGGAGGGGCCTTGGGTAGTATGGGTCGTTGATCCCAAAGGCCTCGACTGCCTGGGCGATGCCCTCGGCGTCCATAGTAATGACCCTGACCTGGTTAAAGTCCAGGAGCCAAAGAATGGTCCTGCGATGATGAAAGTCTTCTAGATCATCGCTTGGGGGCCCAGTCCAAGTATTCGGTGGGAGGGCGGCTATCTCTGCAGCAGTCATGATGGGCAGGGGTTCTGTGACGCTACCGAGTGCGAATTCCACATCCCTGGCATCTGTCCTCGCCCCCCAGTGCATGACGGCAAGGGCAGTGGCCATTCCCGAGGCGATGTCCTCCACTCCGAGGCCGAGCTCAATGACATGATTGAGATGCATCTTAAAGTTCCGAAGGGAGAAGAACATCCCCCCGCTTCTTCCCCGTTGCGAGCCAAGATAGACTCGCACCAGGCAGTCCTGGTTTGCCGGATCATGGAGGGCTTTACTCTTGCCGGACTCCGCACAAAATCGCTCGATGAGTAATTGTCGTGTAATCTCTGGGAGTGGTAGTATCCTCTCGGTGCAGAGCCCATGGGTTGGGAGATGACAAACGAACTGAGCCGCTTCCACCAGAGCCTTATTGTTATCCCAAAATTCTTGCCGATCTCTCGGTACGAAGCCGTAGCACCTGGGGATCTTCACTGAGGTGACTTGATGTAGTTTGAACTGCTCCAAAAGGTTCTCGTGCATCACATAGTCGTTCCAAAGGTCGTTGTTATCGCCGACCTTTGCCAATTTAATTGCAATGGATTTTCCGTGCCGACCAAATATGGCCCCGCAGGCACCCTCGCCAATCTTTCTGAAGGCATTTCGTTGTTGTTGGTCGACTTCCTGGGTCGTAGTCGTTCTTGTGTTGGGTGAGGATGCGAAGTTAACTTCGCCCAAGGTGAGTAATCGACCTAGTTGGATGTCTAGGTCTTTGGCTGACTGATGAGGCGACGTGAGGATATTAGACTGGGTCATCGTAGTAGTTAGACTAAGACGAGAGTCGTTGTGTTGAGTATCGAGGATTATATGGATGGTGCTATCATAGAATGATCTAAAACTTCATAGAATACACGCGAGATATTATAAAACTTAGGATGATAATTATTAGAGTTATTGTCAAAGTTTAGAGACGCATAAACTTAGGACCCATAGATCACAAGTCGAGTGCTCCTGTGGCTGTAAAACTCAAAGAGCAAACAAACCTTGCTCTATGCAGCATCAGACAACAATCCCAACAAGAAAGCTCATTCCCATACACAAGTTGTGCCAAAGCCTACGATCTCAGTGCTCTGTTGACTTCAGCACTACCTTGGACAAGTCATGACATATGGGTTGAAAGACCCAAGAGACAGTAATTTGATTCGAAAGTCATATCCATTATCTACATACCATCAAACTCAACTCCTGGCTCTGCCTCCTAATGTTATCTAAACAACACAAATCCCAAGGATCAGATGAGAATTGGTTGGGATGATACATGGGCTCAAGCTAGGGCAGACTCCTGACATTTGACATGCATCGTGAGATGAACCAAGTATTCCTCTGAGATCATGATCGACTCATAAATGAATGACGAACCATGGTATTGTGAATGGTAGCTACTCTTGCGGGCGGCAAAAGTTGTGTATTCTAAAGGGACTCTACCTAATCCTCATTTGTGTCATTAATCGCACCGAGGGGGATGGCTCAATGAGCTGAGGGAATGTGGTTCAAAGCGGAGTATGGAGTAGTCGACGGAGGGAGCCCGGATACCTCTCCTCCGGAAATGTTGTGGGGCGAGTGTTGGCCGTGCTGGCCGCCGGGATCCATCTACCAGTTTGATGACTGACGAGATAGCCTACCTGTTGGTAGTGTCGAGAAATAGGTGCATAAACAAGGATGCGCGACCAAACAATTACCTATGATATATGCGCCTTGATGCGCAATGCTATAAATTTCTCTTGCAGCTTGGCCGCATTTAGAAAAGCGGCATGATTAGGCAATGATAAAGCAGCTTTCATGTGCATAAATGGTAGATCAGGCGAAGAACTACTATCGATGGTGAACAAGGGCTAAAAGAACAGAGGGTCCTTTCGTTGCCATGGGCATTGGTCGATGAAGATTGGCATTCACGTGGGAGAGAATGCTTGCTGACCTATGGCAGGCAAGTCATAATGGCAATTACCACAGTGGCTGTTGGGTAATAAACAAACTATGTCACATCGTATGGTTCCCGGAAATACGGACCAAGCATCATACGACACAAATGTCTCATTGAGGCCTGCGCCGGGAAAACTCGAGCATATTTCGTGCGGTTGATACATTCTGTTGGCTGCACTATGCTCGAGTTGAGGTCTCTCGAGTGTGGACCCTCACTCAATCCTTCAGAGGAGAGAAAAAGCCGGTAGAGGGCGCTAGACAGGGGTCGGCCCCAGCGGGACAGGGCTGGGCGATCGATCATTGAGCGTCTAGCCGCCGGAGCTTGTGTGAAAAGGACTAGGGGGGCCTTGCAGCGTGCGGTGATGGCTCCTGTGAGTGGCTGGTTCCCCTCCCGAGTCGTGCTCTGGACCGTGCCGGCTTGGACGAAGGAAGCACACCGCGTCCGTGGCTCCCGGCCAATCCTGGACTCGAGAGGACTCATTCTTGACCTTGGACGACTGGGGTTTTGAGAGCCAAGAGAGGCGGAGGCTGGGAAAACCCTCTCGCCCCCAATCACGGCATGTCATGGACGACGGCCGCTTCTTTCTCATCACCGCGCCATTCCAACTCATCACTCGCATCATTCACAATCACACGATCCCCCCCCCTTTCAGAACTATAGAGAACGCTTGCCCCCCGAGTTCCTGTAGCCGCGCTGCAACAGCAGATTCCCCCAGTATCGCCTCATCCGGGCGGCACCAGTCCAGGCACAAGAAGCGCCTGCTCACTGCAGACCTGTCGGCATATGTCACATCACACACATACGGGCGTCTGCACAGACATTGTGGAGCAGAAACACACAGGAAAGAAGGGTCTATCGGGTTGATATAAGAGCCCCGGCCGATCGTCGTTCGGCCCCCAGCCTCGTCCTACACAAAGTAAAACCTCGCCCACCACCTATCGCCTTGCCTATCGCCTGAACTGGGCATGTAACACAGCGGACCCGTCCTCGCCGTAGGGCTCCGTTTTCTTTATTCTTCAGTCTCCGAGCCCTGTTTCGGATTGGCAAAACCTTCTGCGACCACCATCTTGACCTCCGTTTCTCTCACAAACGATGCGTGGCTCCAGCCTACTAGCAGTAGGCCTCGGCCTGCTCAGCCCTGTCGCCTCGCTCCTCGTCGCCTCCTCGTCGCCATGTGGGACGCTGTGCGGCAACGTGCTCTCTTCGACGACCAACAACGACATTGTCTGCCATGAGGACGACTACACTAGCGGATCGGGCATTGTGTTTCAGCAGTGCCTCGCTTGCGAGCAGACGAGCGACTACCGCACCTCTGACAATGAGACTGACCAACAGTATTACCTCTGTGAGTAGTCGTACTCTGTCGCTCATCCTGTCGACATTACTGACCTGGGCCGGCGCATTCAGACAACCTCCGCTACGCAGTCTCTTACTGTCTGTTTGGAATCCCCGATAATAAGGATGTCATCAACACACCCTGCATGACCTCGTACGAGATCTCTCAAATCAACTGCCGGAGCATTTGCTAATATGCCAACAGGAAAGCCTGTGGACCCTTCCATGATGCCATTGTGTACAAGAATCTCTCTTCCAAGGTCGACAAATATGAGTATTGCGATATCTGGCCTGTGGATGATACCCTTGACTTTAACGGCTGCACGGAATGTCTGCAAGCCGGTGACAACCATTTCCTTGCCAATTGTTCGTGCCACGGTCTTATTCACTTGCTTCAAAGCTAATCATCCACAGTCATTACCGTCCTTCAAGCTGGTTGCGAACAACAGCCTGACCCCGGCACGCTAGTCTCTACCGAAGGCAGCATCTTCTCAAAGGACAACGTCAACGTGACGGAACCGACACCCATGGCATCTGTGGACCCCGACTGGCTCAACGAAGGGCCCTTGACCCTCGACGCCAAGGTCGGAATCGCCTTTGCTGGATTTGCCGTGCTTCTTGTCATCCTCGGCTTCGCCATCATCTGGCGCGGTCGGAGACGGAGAAGGGCCTTCCTCAACTCGCTCAGCACCAAGCAGCGCAAGTCTTGGCCGGGCGTTACCCCTATGTTTGGCACCACTCGCGACACCCCCATGAGTCAGAAGCCGTTGAGAGGTTGGGACGAGTCGCCGATCAGCGTTCGATCCGAGAAGCCGTTCCAGCAGCACGTGTCGCCTTTCGCCTCCCAGTATAGTAGCCCCGTGAGCGCAACAGAGCTGAAGCTCGCTCACTGGCCCGTCATGGCCCCCAACTCTTCGATCCCAGACCTGCCGCTGTCGGAGCAGCAGCAACAGCAACTGTACCAGCAACAAATGTACCAGCACCAACTGTACGAGCAGCAGCAGTTGTATCAACATCAGCAGCTATATCAGCAACAACTATATCAACAACAACAGATGCATGAGCAGCAAAGGATGTACCAGCAGCAGAACCAAAGCAGCCCGCACATTGGGGTTGCCATGGGCGGCGATGAAGCTTCTGTCCACACCTCTGGCTCAAAGGGCAAGGGTAAACAAGAGGAGGAGTACGAGATGACCTCTGTGGAGAGCCCACAAGGGGCCATGGGGATCTATCAGCACGAGTACACTCACCCGGGGTATACCCAAACTGGATATCCTCAGCCTGGATACCCCCAGCCTGGATACCCCCAGCCTGGATATCCCCAGCCTGGATATCCCCAGCCTGGATATCCCCAGCCTGGGTACTCTCAAACCGAGTATCCCCAGCCCGGAGAGCTTCAGCCCGAGCACCCTCAGAACGGGGAGTCGAGTCGGGGACACCGTCAAGGGAAGGGGTCCTTTTCAGAAAGACTTAGCAACGTGGACGACCCTCACACATATGATGAGGATGATCCGCGAAGTGGTCGCACACCGCACCAAGCAGACGGCGGCGACAGGTAGACATGATCTAGCGTCTTTTTGTTTTGTGTATATGAGCCTGGCGTTTGGCGATGGAGATACCAATATCTGTTAATGAGGGATGAAAGATCTGGATACCACCACTACGTGGAATTTCTCACTACGTGAACATTTCTGGGATGAAGAGCCCAGTATTGAAGAATATATAATAACATGAACTCAGTGATGAAGCTTTTTAGATTGAAAGTGAAGGTGATTGTGAGGGTGATTTGACTTGAATTCTCTCCTTCAAAGAGAAAAGTGGCTAGTGACTGTGGCTAGTGTAGTCTGCACGTGCTCATCAGCAAGTATGTGTGGCTAATGCATGTGGCTGGGAGCCAAGGTGACCAAATCCGGACTAGTGCTCAATTGCCGCCACACACCAGTCGCGCTTTCCTCCCGGCCCCACACAATCATCCTTCTCCAGAAGAGCAGAGGAAAAAAAATTTGGAAGCTTCCAACCACCACACCGGGCAAGACACCGAGGAGACCAACGACTTCACCCTTCCGTTCCTTCCCTCTTGTCGAGAAAGAAGCACCTGCCGCGCTCGGCCCGGTACATCTACAGATTCTGAAAAAGGGAATCAACATCTTTTCTTTATATCTGCTCTGATCATCATGTCCAAGGAAGTCGCGGTCGTGAAGAAGGGGTCGGAGGAGGATGAGTACACCATCAAGCCCCAGGCCACCACGCCTGCTCTTGACACGAGCTCGTGGCCGCTCCTGCTCAAGAACTACGACAAGCGTGAGTCTCCTCGTGACCCTCAGCTTCAGCATCATCTTGGCTGTCGCTGAGGGCTTCAATTGCTCCCTGTTTTTTTTTTTTCTCCTCGCGAGACGTCCAAAAACGCTAACGCATGATGTTTGAAAACTTCAACAGTCCTCGTGCGAACTGGTCACTTCACCCCGATCCCCAATGGCTGCTCGCCTCTGAAGCGCGACCTCAAGTCGTACATCAGCTCTGGCGTCATCAACCTCGACAAGCCTTCTAACCCTTCCTCTCACGAGGTTGTCGCTTGGGTCAAGCGCATTCTCCGGTACGCAAACTTTTCTCTCCAGATGGAGCACCCGCGTCAATGCGCATTCTGGAAGCATTCGCTAACCTGTCGCGCGCAACAGATGTGAAAAGACCGGTCACAGTGGTACTCTCGATCCCAAGGTCACGGGCTGCCTGATTGTCTGCGTTGACCGCGCCACCCGTCTCGTCAAGTCCCAACAAGGTGCTGGAAAGGAGTACGTGGCTGTCATCCGCCTCCACGACAAGCTGCCCGGAGGTCAGGCCCAGTTCGCCCGCGCCCTCGAGACTCTCACTGGTGCTCTGTTCCAGCGCCCCCCCTTGATCTCTGCCGTCAAGCGTCAGCTCCGTATCCGAACCATCCACGAGAGCAAGCTCATCGAGTTCGACAATGACCGACACCTGGGTGTCTTCTGGGTCAGCTGCGAGGCCGGTACCTATATCCGAACCCTCTGCGTCCACCTGGGTCTTCTGCTCGGTGTCGGCGGCCACATGCAGGAGCTTCGACGTGTGCGCAGTGGTGCCATGGACGAGACCAAGGGTATGGTCACCCTCCACGATGTTCTCGATGCCCAGTGGCAGATGGACAACACCCGCGATGAGTCGTACCTGCGCAAGGTCATCTCGCCTCTTGAGACTCTCCTGACCTCCTACAAGCGTCTGGTCGTCAAGGACAGCGCCGTCAACGCTGTGTGCTACGGTGCCAAGCTGATGCTTCCTGGTCTCCTGCGATACGGTTAGTGTTCACGTGAAAGTATTTCTGGATCAGTCAACTAATAAAGTGTACAGAGGCTGCCATTGAGCACCATGAGGAGGTCGTCCTCATGACCACCAAGGGTGAGGCCATTGCTCTCGGTATTGCTCAGATGTCCACTGTCGAGATGTCGACCTGCGACCACGGCGTCGTTGCCAAGGTCAAGCGATGCATCATGGAGCGCGACCTGTACCCCCGCCGATGGGGTCTCGGCCCTGTTGCCCTTGAGAAGAAGAAGCTCAAGGCCGACGGCAAGCTTGACAAGTTTGGCCGCCCCAACGATGCCACTCCCGCCAAGTGGACTTCTGAGTACAAGGACTTTAGCGGCAACGACACCTCTGCTGCTGCCGCCGCCGCCGCTCCTGCCACTCCTGCTAAGGAGAGTGAGGACACCCCCATGGCTGAGGCTGCCGCTCCCTCGTCGCCTGCTGCCGAGGACAACAAGGAGAAGAAGCGCAAGAAGCACGAGGGCGAGACGGCAGAGGAGAAGGCTGAGCGGAAACGACGAAAGGCGGAGAAGAAGGCGGCCAAGGCTGCCAAGAAGGCTGCCAAGGGCGAGGCGATGGATGATGACAGCGATTAAAGGGATCCTGACCCTGGTCCTGCGTGTAGGAACGGACCTGAGCCTGAGCCTGAAGCTGAACCCGAACCCCAAGCCGGATCTTGATACCCGAGAAGCAGGGTCGGGTCTGTTGATATGGGGCGGTCTGAAAGCTGTACCATACCGTCTGCCGTGTTTGCTGCTAGAGTGTTTCTTGTTTGAACTGTTTTATCTTTCTGGGGACTTGGCGTTTGGTTCGAAAATCCTGGTTGGAGTAGATGAAAGGCCATCAATACAAAGGATGATCAAAGTAGAAAGCTCCGACACAGACGGTGTGAGTGAGTGTGTGTGTGATTGTGTGTGTGTGCCCATGTTGTACTGCTGTAGATGGATGGATTGTGGTTGTGTGAGGGCAGTGTGAGGGACGCAGGCACTGCCACGCATGATGGAGACGAGTAGTTAGCGAACATGTAATATCTCGGTCGTTAAGGATCTGGTGGAGTTGGTTCTTCTGTGTCCATATCTGCCTCTACTATTAGAGTCTGTCCGGTCAGATATCCATGCCATGGATGTGAGCTCGAGCCGAAGGATCCACGGGTTTGAAACGCCGAGACGGTCTGGGCGATGCATGCGTTGGCGCTGAGGCGATGATGACATTTATACTGGGGACGACGGTGAATGGATCGATCGAGGTTGAAACTGGCGCGTAGGGTTCCACCGGCAGCAACGATTACGGGCTCCGGAGGTGCTCTGAGCTGTTCAAGTTCCACAATACGAGGAACTCTGTTGAGGCTCAGGCGACTGAACTAGACGTTAGCTGCAGGGCGTGAACCCGAGATGGTGAGAGGTGAGAGATAAGGTGGGCGAAACGTGGGAACCATGTGGGAAACATTGGACGAATCACGGACAGACGAGAGTTGCATCGCCCCTGTTTCACATGATGACCAGAAGGGCAATCAAGGATCTCTCTGCATGGCAGTATCGGCCTCTTTTCTCTTGAATGCCTCTGTCGGGCATGACACGGCATGAAATCGCCCTGGCACATCCTGGTCGAGCGCTTACTTGGACACGCGCGACTGGAGCCACCCGACGCGCCGGGCTGGCCATGGTCCCTACACTGCCCTTGTCCCTTGGTGTAATTAGACCATGCAGGAAAGCGACGAGTCTTAAAATACCCTCATAAGCTAAGGCTAGGCTACTTGGGGGATGCGAGAAGCGAGCTGGGCTGGGCTGGGCTGGGGCTAAGCGGTACGCATTGAAGCTATATCGAAAGCGTTCGAGGTGTTGGCTTGGCGAGATGATAGGGCCATTGGATGGGAGGTGAGCTGGAAAGGTATAAAGACGAGTGTGTGTATGTGGTGATGGTGTGTGTTGTCTGTTGGGAGGTTGCCAGCAGTTTTCTTCTTTACTTTCAACTTTTGCTTCATTCCTTTTTCTTCTCCCCCAAACTGTTATTAGGTGTACCCAGCAGAGTCAACGACGATAAACAAACAAAGACGTCAGAGACTTGCTGATCACCACTTAGTTGCATCCAGAGCTCCAGTGATCAACCCTCCATGACATCTGAGATTGTCAGGAACCGGGATTGAGGCTCAAACATTCGACGACTTATAACCCACTGGCTGGAAAACTTGTCTTTCCTCGTTGAGCTTTCAGAAAGGATGCCCAACATGTCCACTGCTGCAACCACTAGTCCCTGGAGGACGATACTCTCCCTTTTTCTTTTACTCTCTCTTTTCAACCCCGTCGCTTGTCTTCCTACAAAGATCCCCTCTCTTCACTATGCAACCACTCCTGTTCTTGGATCGCCCCCTGAGCAACATATAAAACGAAGACAAGACGGCACTGCAACACTTGAGCCTAGGATAGGAGTCGACTTTCCTGACCCGTCCATTCTCAGGGACGGTGACGGACGCTGGGTTGCCTTTGCAACCAGTGGCAACGGACACCATATCCAGGTGGCCGTTGCTGATGAACCCTTTGGCGAGTGGACTCATCTTGACCAAGACGCACTTCCCAGTGATGGCTGGACGAGTGGTCGCAACTACTGGGCCCCTGATGTCCGACGGCTGAGTGACGGCTCGTACATCATGTACTTTTCAGGGGAACTTCCTGAGGGCGGTCACTGTGTTGGTGCTGCCCGCTCCAAGAAGAGCACGGGTCCGTATACGATGGACCCCAAGCCCATCGTGTGCCCTCGAGACGAAGGCGGAGCTATCGACCCGGCAGGTTTCTTTGATGAGTCGACGGGTCGACGATATATCATCTACAAGGTCGACGGCAACGCCCTCGGAATTGGTCATCCCACTCCCCTCCGTCTCCAGCGCGTATCGACTAAAGACGGCACAACCCTCATCGGCGACCCCGTAACCATCATGGACCGCATCGCCGAAGAAGACGGCCCTCTTGTCGAAGCGCCCAGCCTCGTCCGACTGCCCGACGGAGGCTACCTCCTCTTCTTCAGCAGCCACATGTACACTGACGACGCCTACGACGTCAAGTATGCCGTGTCGCAGAACGACATCACGGGGCCGTACGTCCGGGGCCTGGCGCCGTTCCTCAAGACGCCGGCGCTGGGGCTCCGGGGTCCCGGAGGCGGCACGAGCTCCGAGGACGGGGGGTTCATGGTGTTTCACGCACGGTGTGAGGATCGCAAGCGATGCATGTATGCAGTTGGGTACGGGATCATGTGATGTGATGTGACGGGACGGGACGGAAAAAAGATACCACGGGATAGAACAGGAAGGCGTTTGGAATTGGTGTAACATTAGCTGTCTTCAGTTCGAATATCAGGACTCTTAGTTCAAGAAGGTGCAAAAAAGGGGCTTGGCCCTGCATCCTGCGATCTCATCAAGACCCAAACAGTCGGCGCATCGACATCCATCGACAGCGCCCAGACGCAAAGACGGCCCAGGCGCTGAAAAGCACAGGCACAGGCACGGGAGCACTAAGCGGTGGGGGGTCCAGGCGCTGAAGAGCCATTGGCTGTAGGGCAAACCTTAAGCGCTCTTGCAACACTGAGGCGCCTGCTCTCCGGCACGTGATTGGTCAATTGAGGCTATCTTCCCGCTCGCGCCCAGGCACCCGGTGCAGACTCGCCCTCAACGCCATCACCATCACCATCACCGTCCAATCTCAGACCTAGGCGCCCGTCGCCGTTTGCACCGGGCCGCCATTGACACCGCTGATTGGTCACTTGTCTTGCAAGCGGGCGTAATTGCAACCCTATGGACACGGCTAAGCATGGCGGCTCTGCCCGTGCCAGAGCAAGAGTCACAAAAGATTTGGGGACTATTGTTTCCTCTACTTTCTGGGGTCTGATGCTATTGGTGGCTTGCTCTGCCTGAGCTGAGACCCTGTGGTCCTTTCATCCAGTGATGATGATGATGATATACATTCGGCATCTCGCTCGTTTTCCTTCTCGAGTTTGCTTTGTCGTTTCCGTTTGCTCTTCCTGTTGCTCGTTTGTTGGCTTCCATTGCTTTGTCGCTACCTACATCTACAAGTTATATACTGTGACGAGCATGCTGTAGGTCAAGAGTGGCCGGCACACTCCTCGGGCCTCCAGTTCGACCTCGACCAATCCTATTTTTCAGTCCCTGGTCTCTTTCTCGTCCATTCACGACGTCCAACAGCTGGCCTGGCCTCGACCGCATCCTCCGACCTCGAGGCCCCTATCAGGATCTCCAGTTAACACGACCAACACTTGCACAGCCCACTGCTTCATCTCGTAACAATGGCCCGCTATCATCAGCCCGCATCGCTCACGATGCTTTTGCCTCTATTGTTCTCAGCTCTGGCCCTGGCATTGCAGGTCGCCCCCAACTCGCCCTGCGCCCAC
Source organism: Fusarium neocosmosporiellum (assembly GCA_006518225.1). NCBI lineage: Eukaryota > Fungi > Ascomycota > Sordariomycetes > Hypocreales > Nectriaceae > Fusarium > Fusarium neocosmosporiellum. The sequence goes on along the minus strand of SSHR01001052.1, from coordinate 21,139 downwards.
TTCTGCCTCGACTCTGCAGACTTCGACCGCTCTGACCCCAGATCGTCCAACACCAATGGCGATGACATTGTCTGCAACGATGACGACTTCAAGAACAAACCCGCGGGCCAAAAGTATCAGAGGTGTCTTGCTTGTCTGCAGGACAGCACTTTCAAGCGTGAAGATGAGAACGACCTGGATTGGTTCTTGTGTAAGTCAGCCTGCATGTCACTTCCCCATGCAGCTTTCATCTAATATCGCAAACATTTAGACAACATGCGTTACTCGTTCGACTACTGCGTCTTTGGCTACCCCAACGCTACAGATGTCGGCTCAGGCCCCTGCATCACCTCTGAAGCTTGCGGCCCTCTTGAGGATGCCCTGAAAGCGGGCATCACGGAGCCCGACGATGATAGGGAACAGTACGGCTACTGCGATACTGATGGCAAGGCAATGCTGGGTGATGCATACGCCAAGTGCCATGCCTGCGTCAAGGCCGACAGCAGCCACACCATCATCTCCAACTGTTGGTCCTTCCTGTACCCTATGGAATGCTGCGATCTAACCCTTGTTCAGTCTTGGTTGCTCTTGAAGCTGGATGTCAGCAACGGCCCAAACCTGGCGCCACTCTCGGCCTGAATGACACCGTCTTCTGCGAGAGGACCATCGAGATGGTCGACCCCTCTGCCCCTGTCGCCCCTGGGGATAACTACTCGCTTCCCAACACCTCCATCGCTGCCATTGCCATTGGTGGATTCGTCTTCCTACTCGCCATTGCCGGCTGTGTCTTCGTGCAGCGCCGTAAGCGCCAGAAGCGCTCTGTCCTTAACCGCCGCTCCTCCATGTCCTTCCACTGCCAGGCTCGCCTGACACCCCGGGGGACGGGCTTCCGCAACATTGACAAGGAGTACGTCGGCCAGCCTTACATGGACGAGGCCAAGTCCCCATCCGGATCGTCCCTCTGGAACCCGCGCAATGCCATGACCGGCCTGCGCGGTGGCCACAAGCTAGACACCTTTGTTCCTCCCCTCTCTCAACCTCCTCCTATCCATACCCCCGTCCACCGGAGCCCAGCCGACGATATCTCGCCGATATCAGCCATATCGAGCAGCTCTACTGCGCCGCTGATGGTCGGCCAGTCCCGTCACCCTGCCACATCACCCAGCGTTGACTCTCCCCTCTACAGCCCCGGCTTTACCATCACCACCCCTCGCTTGGGCCAGGACAGTAACAATCCCTGGCAGCAGCAGCGTGCCGGCTCAGGAAGGAGCTTTCGCAAGAAGCAGCGATCCTCAACTACACAGAGCCCCGTCGAGACACGCAACATCCAGCTTGTGTTTGACCCGCCGCCCAGGAAGGCAACTAAGTGATCAGCACAAGTCAATGGTGTTCTGATGCTTAACCATCTTTACTGGGCTACTTTGATTTCTTACCTGGGTGTTCATCAGGCGGATCTTTGCTTCATGGCTGCCATGTCGTTATTCCGGTCGTTTCCAAGCGTTGGCGTTGTTAGTGGTGACATCTCGAGTATTCATAAGCAGTAACTATGCTCCAATTGGATAAGTAAGAAAGATAATGGATAATACTAAAAATCAATCACAAATGCAAGTCGATGACCTCAAGAGTGTTGGTCTGGCTTCAAATGCCAGTGGTGTATATTTGCTTAACCATTTTCTCCTGCCGTGAGACCTCCCATCCAAAACCTATGTAACCATGCCCATCCCTCGTTCATCCCCTGTTTAATAAAAAGACAATGCGTGCTGCAAATGAGTCGCTAGTCAAGAGTACAAATGCCAGAAACAAATCCACATGTTTAATCTTGAACATCCCTCCCCCATCCAATGCCACGGGTATCTCCACGAGCTCGACACTGTAAAGGCCGGGCTACATTATCGGCCGTCGTCGTCGAACACATTCTTTTGTCCTCTTCCCCCTATAACATGTCATGAATCCTGATCCCACGGCGTCGAGCCGCGGCTAATCATCTCGCTCTGTAGTCTCTCGTTCTGATCGTGGAACCAGGAAGCCCCTTCTTCCATCTCCGCCCTCATAGCGCGTAGTTCGCTGATCAGCTTCTGCGCGTCGCTCATGACGCGCTTGTGCGTGTTGGAAGCCCCTTGTTGAGATACGTCGTCATCGTCCTCTGCGGCACGCTTCCGTTTGTTATTAGCGGCGGTGCCGTCAAACTCGGTCGTGTCGATAGCTCCGTGTGAGCTGGATAGGCGATGCCCCCCTTCGGAACGGACGAGGTCGCTCACCGAGGCTCGGCGGATGAAGCTGCTGCTAGGTGGCCCCATGGTGCCGGTCCCCGAGTGTCTCTTCTTGCCGTACTGAATCTCGTTCGTCAATGACTCTGGCATGGCTGTGCCGTCTGGCATCTGGACAATGCCCATGGCCTTGAGGCGCCAGCGTTCCGATACCTTGCTGACTCGGCTGCTTGGCTCAGGACTTGATCCATTCCCTGATATCGACGGAGGTAGTGAGCGTCGGAAAGTGGCAGACCGTTCGCCAAGGAGCTGCTCTCGTAGAGCTCGTGTCTTGGATCCGCCCTTAGCGGTAGATGCCCTAGACAGCTTCGACTGTTGACTAGACACTGTGCCGTTCACAGGTGGTGGGCCATGCACAATCTGCGCGATGGCCTCTCGCTCGTTGCCAACCCCTGACAAGACACCGGTAGCGAGGAGAGCATCCTCCTCCGACTGTCGACGTTTGCCAGGCTTCTTGTGCTTGAGAAGATCCATCAACTCTTCCGGGCGGTGCCGGTTCAGCTCCGCAAGCTCAGCCTTTTCTCGTGCTGCTCGTCGAGCCTCAGCCTTCTGAGCCTTGAGTTGTGCTGCTCGCTGTGCTTCGTAGTATACTCTCATTTGCTCTCGGCCGCTGCGACGAAGCTGGCTGAGTCGTAGCTCGCGTGCCGTATCCCTCCAGCGGTAGAAGTATCTGACTGAAAGGGTGTATCTGCGGAACTCGGTTGCCTTGGCAAGCGCTTGTTCTTCTTCCTCCTTCTGTCGTTTCCTTTCTTTGTCCTTAACAAACTTCCGGTATACGCCCTGCAGGATGTTGTCCAGCATGAAGGCTTGGAAATCTCCAAGCATGCCTTCATCGCCCAGTACGTACCACTTCGTGAAGTCTCCAAGGAGATCACGAGGCGGGGCTGGTGGAACTGGCGGAGCTGGCGGGAGAATCGGTGGTTGTGGTGTCTGGATTGTTGGTTGTGGAGGGGTAGTAGTAGCAAGTTGAGGAGGAGTGCTGCCCAGTGGTGAAGGCTGATATGGTGGAGTTGAAAGAGAGGGAAACGACAGTTGAGGCGTTGATGTAACAGTCTGACTGGAGCTGAGAGCACTTGGTGCTGGCGCATCCTGCTTGTCGGTTGAGGGCAGTGGTGCTCCAATGCCAAGTCCACGGTTCGGTTTAGCCACGCTGCCCAACTTAGGGGGGGTAGGCTTCAAATGTCGAAAGGCGTTAATGGTTGGCCCAGAGGATGGAGGAATTCCATTGCTATCGGTCGTCTTTGCTGATTCAACCGTAGAGGTTGCTGGAGCTTGGGGCAGCAGGCTCGCAGGCTCATCCACCTTGCTCGGAGGTGTTGGAACTTCATTTGATGGCGCAGTAGGTTGGGTTGTGAAGGAGGGGAAGCTGGGAGCTTTAGGTGTCTGGGATTCAGAAGTAGGCGGCCAGGCAAATGGGCTGCTCTGGGCGGGACCAGCAGAAGTTGACGGTGTGGTAGATGGGGCAAACGGATTCGACGTAGCCGTTGTTGTAGCAGCTGCGGGCCCCTGGGAGCTAGGTGTTGTACTGCTAGAGGTACTGGTTAAGAATGACGGCAGAGTCGAGGTAGTAGCTGGAGCAAATGGGTTGACAGCTGGCTTAGCAGGCTCTGCTGCCGCTGCCGCTGCCGGAGCGAAGGGGTTCTGTTGAGGCGTTGTCTGCTGAAAGGGGGAGGTAGAGGTTGAAGAGGTCCCGTTGAGTAAAGTCCCTAAGCGAATACAACGTCAGAACCAGTGGTGTAGGCGTCTCTTTGCCAGATTTCCAGTGGTTCGTCTCGAGCCAACCGTGTCGCCCCGAGAAGGTCTCGCGGGCTATGGCGTTTAGAGTCTCCGGCGGAATGCCTGCCAAGTAGAGGCTCTCACACGTGCAGCATGCAAGGAGAGAGCCATGAAATGCAAAATCTTGGGTGTAAACTATATAAAAGGGTTGGTGGGATCTTACCTGAATTGCCGTTGACAGCATTGTTGCTACCCAAAACTCCATTCGGCTTCAGAGAGGAGAAGGGGTTGGCTGTTGTACTGTTGGGTTCCAATGATTCGACATGCTGTGCCTGTGCCGCTGGCTCCGGTGTATCCGTCACAAAGAGACTCCCCTCGTCATCTCCATTAGTCGCTGGCTTCGGGGCATTGACGTCTTCGTGTATTGTTTGATGAATAAGGTCTGGTAGAGGTCTGGAGCCGCGCTTCTTCTCCACCAAGGTCTGAGAGAATTGGTGCTGATAACGGTGATGAGGGAGACGCTTCCGGTTGTCCAGTTTGAGATATTGGCGGTTGATATCCGACGGGTCGTCTTCGCATTGTCCAAATTCGAACTCATGAAGCTCTGCAAACTCAATTGCTTCTTCTATAGTATCGAACCGAAGAAATTTGTTGAGGACGGCGGCAGTGACGTCCTTGGCTGTCTCTCGGGGACGGGCCAGCGACTTCTTGATTGTCGTCAAGATGGAGCGACGAAGCCGGGGGAAATGACACTCTGCGAAACAAGCCATCGTGTACGAAACCTTTGGGTCTTCGACTATCCGGAAATACGAATTGTATGCTGCAGCTGCGGCCATTGAAGGTGCGTCCTTGATCGGTCCGTGAAAGTCTTGAGTGCTTTGAAGAGCCTCGACGAGCGAGGCCGCCGTGCGAACCTCATCAGAGTCTTTCCAGAGGTTCGGTTTCCATTGTCGCTGTAGCGTCTCAATAATATTCGAATCGTAGGCGTGGAAGATAAGGTAGTAAGCTCGAAACTCGGGTTCATTCTCGCAGCGGATGCCCTGGTCGTTACAGTCGTCATATGCATCGCGGAGGGAAAGAAGAGCTTTTCCAAGTTGCTCAAGTTCTTGCTGCTCGACAAAGTCTTCTGGTGCATTGCCGTCCTGGGAGAGGAGGTGGAGTGCTGTGACGTGGAATCGCGCAATGTTCTCGAGTACGTAGACCTGCGTTTTCATCTCTTCAGGATTGAGCGATGAGAAAAAGGTAAAGTCTCGGCGAATTGCTCGTGTACGATCCCAGAGGAAGCCATGCAAGATTGGTAGGTTGTCGTCGTTTCGCAGCAGCTCGTCAATCAAGTAGTCAAACGTCCTCCGGAGAGCAGGCACCGATCGCACGTCCATAGGGAGAGGGGCTTCCTGACCGGCAGCTGAGCGCGCGAGCTTCTTGACCATGCGACGGGTGTTGGGGAATGTCGTTTTGGGGTTCTTCTCGGGTTGGTGGACGTCCATTTCATTGATGCGCTGGATCTTTTCGTACTCGGGGCACATGTCCTCGCAGATGCCCTTGAAGTCAATGGCATCTTGAAGAGTCTTTCGCTTGTCGGGATCGTCGATCAGGCCAGCCTTTGTCAACGACGCGCGCGCCTTGCTGCGGTAGGCCTCGTACTTTTCGCGAAACTTGGAGACCTCGGCCTTGTTCTTGGGGTTTCCGGGCTGCGACGGCCACGGCGGAGGAAAGATGCTATCTTTCCGAAGCTGCTCGAAAACCTTTCTGGCGTGCGGATCGTTCGAGTGGTACGCTTTCGGGATTCCGTCAGCTTGCGATTCGGCGCTCGAGGACGACGTTGGTCGCGATTCGTTATCACGCGTCGACGTGAAGGGATTGAATCCGTTGGCCTGCGCGTTCTGGGGCGCCTTCTTGAGGGCCTTGGCGCCTTCAAAGTTCTTCTTTACGTCGGCGTTCTTCCTCTTCCGCTCCTCCCCCTTCCACTTCTTCTGCTTCCCGCTGTCGCTCATGTTGGCGTCTTTGTTCGATTTTCGCTTCCCCTCGTTGTCGCTCTTGTCGGCAGGTCTCGAGGATCGCTTGTTTCGCTTGGACCGGTTCGAGTCGCCTGCATCATCAATACCAAATGAACTGTCTCCGGCCCCCGAGTTTGTCGCGAAAGGATTGAACGCTGGAGGCTGGCTCCGCGTCGGTTGGCCAAAGGTGGAAATCATCTGCGTTGATGATGCAACGGTCGTCGCACTCAACCAGCGAGTCGTTTGGACATGAGGAGTAATTTCAGCGCGCAAAGTGCGTAGCAGAAATCGAGGAACAAAGAGTCGCGATTGTCGGATGTTGATGCTGGAGTTGAGCCTCTTTGAATGGATGGCAGCTAATTCCTATTCTGGGAAGCTCAGGGATCCACCCCTACACGTGACCGTGATGAACCAGCCACCGGCTACCATTTTAGGAACATTTTGGGAACAAAGACCCTCGTGCAAGATTTCATCGATTTAAATGAAAGAAACGTTCATTCATGTTCATTACTACAATATGACTCCTTTTTCCCAATCCGGTTCTTTTGTGGTATTCTCGGCCCGAAATGTTACTTTTCTTTGATCACCTTATCCGACCTCGAATCCGAGCAGGACCCAGCCCCTTTCGAATCTCATCCAGCTGCTCGAGCCCTGTCTGGGCTTTGGTCTTCTTTGATGTTCTCTTTCCTGGCTTGGTGTAGTTTCCAAGGAAGTCGTCCATAATGTTATCAAAGTCGCTGCGGATTGGGCCCTGGACGGTGGACATGGTAGACACCGCCGACATGGACTGCATGTCGTCGTCAAGGTCCTCGTTGTAACGCTCCTCAATCTTGTCGAACCTGGCATCAAGCAATGTCATCTGCTCAGTTCGCACCAGGGACGAAGATGTCATGGAGTAGCTTGACGCATCGGTCAGCGCACCCTTTCTCTTCTTGCGTCGGCCACCGTTTGTTGTGGTGGTCCAGTTCGACTGCAGCTCAGACGGCGCGGCTGGTGCACGGCCACTCTTCTGCTCCTTCTTGAACTGCTTGAAGTCCTCGAGCCAGTCCTGCGAAGGGCCCTCTTCTGGGTGCTCTGCTGGCGCCTTGACAAGCTGGGGCACATCATCATTGTTGTACTCCTTGTTAGGCTTTGCTGTGGCATCCGACTCCCAGCCATCGTCCTCATCAAATGGTGTCTCCTCGAACTCGTAGTCGTCTAGTTCTCGTCCATCCTTGGCGAGCTGTTGGAAAAGGTCGTCATCTTCTTCATCCACATAAGCGTCGTCGTCTAGAGCCTCGAGAACCTCTCGTAGTCGTGGGTCCATATCTGGCTGAAAGCCCTTGATGGAGTCTGGGATGTCTTGCTGGGCCTCATATGTGACCCTAGTGAGGTTCTTTGAGGGCAGGATGTCTTCATCAAGGATGTCACCGGCCTCTTGCTCAATGTCCAGCTTCTTGAGCGCATCCTCAAGCGACTGCTTCTGCTTCCCCTTGCCCTTGTTGGCTGTCGCAGTCGACTCAACAAACACAACCTCTCCTCCTCCAGTGTTGAGGTCGCGCAGATGCTGCATGTAATCATACTCGGTATCATCGTAGTAGACGCCATAGCTGGCAGCCTCGCCTTCGTTTGCGCGGATGTTCTCGGCCTCGTAGCCCAGCTCAGATGCCAAATCGTCTAGATCTTTCGACTTTGAGGAACCCTTCTTGGCCTGAGTCGGGTTGAGCACCATGGAAGGCGCATTTTCGTCGTGGATGAGCGGGTCATTTTGCGGCCGGTGGACGAGGGTGAAGTGCTGCGCCGACTTCTTATCACTGGAGCAATAGGTCAGTAACTAAAATATCAAAAATTCTCTCTGATGTCTAAACTCACATCCACTTTCGAGGCATCTTGGCGACTTGGAGCGACAAGATTTTGACTGTGAGGCGGGTATTGGAGGGAGAGAAAGAATGAACGGCAGTGATTCGATGTTAGGCCGACATCACACTCATCCGGGTGCAGAAATTCTAGCGGGGTGACGAAAAAAATCCTTATCGGCAATGCACAGTTATATTCTTGTTAGCACCGTCTTTTGTGTAGTAATATGCATATACTATACAGTATGATCATCACACAGGCACGGACACCCTGAAAATTTGCCCCTCCATAGACAGTCATTATTCAGCGGGGCACAACCATCCAGTTCACTTCATGCCCTCACATTTCAAGTCATTCAACAACTCTACACAGCGACATACACCTTGATAGGTATATTGCGCCTTGGAACAGCGATTCCTCGTACATATTATACCAGAAGCTACCCCTTATTTGACCAGACAACGCCGCCATCATGGTTCTGGCAAAGTCTAAAACCACGGTGGGTTTGGGAAATGCCCTGATGAATGATCGCTTCGGCAAGGGCAAAGGCGGCGACAGGAAGAGGACCTCTGCCATCACCAGGACAAACCATGCCACCGGCGAGCAGTACCTCGTCAACGAGAAGAAGGATGCCGCCTGGGTCAAGATGCGATCCGTCACCGAGCAGGGTGCTCTCGACGAGTTCCTGGCTACTGCCGAACTGGCTGGCACCGACTTTACTGCTGAGAAGACCAACAACGTCAAGATTATTCACACCGACCAAAGGAACCCTTATCTTCTCTCAGCCAACGAGGAGAAGGCCGTTCTCGGAAAGCACAAGCAGCACAGAGGTCGTCTGACAGTGCCTCGGAGACCCAAGTGGGATAGCACAACTACGCCTGAGGAGTTGGACGTGCGAGAGAGGGAGAGCTTCCTTAACTGGAGGCGTGGTCTGGCCGAGCTGCAGGAGAACAACGATCTTCTCATGACTCCCTTTGAGCGAAATCTAGAGGTTTGGCGACAGCTGTGGCGAGTTATCGAGCGATCAGACTTGATTGTCCAGATTGTCGATGCCAGAAATCCCCTACTCTTCCGATCCGAGGATCTTGAGAACTACGTCAAGGCTGTTGACCCCAAGAAGGAGAACTTGCTCCTCATCAACAAGGCCGATATGATGACACTCAAGCAAAGGACAGCATGGGCAAAGCACCTGCGAGCGGCAGGCATCTCATACCGATTCTTCTCGGCGCAACTGGCCAACGAGTTGAACGAGGCGAGGGACTTTAGCGACTCAGAAGACGAGGCTGGTCCGTCATCATCCTCCAAGGCAGTGGAGAAGGAGCCTGCAACTGAGGAGGAGCAGGGAGAGGAGGACAAGCAACAAGAGGGCGCTCCTCTGACGGAAAAACCAGAGGCAAAGGTTGAAACAAGGACAGAGGATGAGGTTGATACCCAGATTCTTACTGTGGAAGAGTTGGAAGACATCTTCCTCAGACACGCTCCAACAGACGAAGGTAAGCAAAGCACTCTCAACTTCACACGACCATCTACTCACTCTTTAACAGGTGCAGATCGCAAACTCCAAGTCGGCCTGGTCGGTTACCCCAACGTCGGTAAATCCTCCACCATCAACGCCCTCATCGGCGCAAAGAAGGTCTCGGTCTCTTCTACCCCCGGAAAGACCAAGCACTTCCAGACCATCCACCTGAGCGACCGAGTCATCCTCTGCGATTGTCCCGGTCTCGTCTTCCCCAACTTTGCCACCACAAAGGCCGATCTCGTCTGCAACGGCGTCCTCCCCATCGACCAGCTCCGCGAGTTTCAGGGCCCTGTCGGTCTCGTCACCCAGCGTGTGCCCCAGCCCTTCCTCGAGGCCATCTACGGCATCACAATTCGCACCCGCCCTATCGAGGAGGGTGGTACCGGCGTCCCTACCGCTGCAGAGCTCCTCCGAGCATACGCCCGCGCCCGCGGCTTCCAGACCCAGGGTCTCGGACAGCCAGACGAGTCCCGTGCCGCCCGGTACATCCTCAAGGACTACGTCAGCGGCAAGCTCCTCTTCGTCTCGCCGCCGCCGGGAGTCGAGGACGCGGCCGACTTTAACCGTGAGCTCTACGACGAGCAGCACCTCCCCGAGAAGCGCCGTGCCGCCCTCACCGCCGCCATGGACCACCTCTCTGTCGCCGAGTCATCCAGCAGCTCTCATTTCATCCCCATGGACGACGACTCGATCGACCTCGCCTCCACCGCCGACATGCCCATCCCCGCCGGTCCCAAGTCCAAGCAGCTCGACAAGGGCTTCTTCGGCCCCTCAAGCTCCAAGGGCCACGTCACCAAGCCCTTCAACTACCAATACTCGGAACAAGGCAAAGAGGACGCCCTCGCCGGAAAGCACCTCTCAGGCCGCAAGGCTCGCGCCGTGACCGCTCTGGAGAACGGCCTCGACCCCAAGGAGGTCCAGATGGCCTCAAGCAAGAAGCACTTCAAGGGAAACCCCAAGGGTGGGAAGGGCAAGCGTCGTCTCGCTCGGAGGGCTAGAGATGACGATGATTAGACGCAACGGGATAGCGATAGCATGAATGATGGCATGAAACACAAGAGGGAAAAAAAGACGCATAAAAGGAGGGCTAGGTAAATGGAAACATTTGTTGGTCTAGTTTGAAAGGATCTAGCTAGGGATAGGTTTCAGAGGTGGCATGACACGACACCATGTATGTCCTCACCATGATGGTCAGCTATGGAATATGAATCGATATTTCTTTTGTTTGAATAAATGTCAATATCTGCGCTGCGTGTATGATCATGGTCGATCTCCCCAATCTAATGTCTAACCAAGGTCCGTCGTGTTAAATCATATCACCCTTGCCGCATCCCAAGTCTTCCCCGCCATGTTAATAATGAGCTTCAAGAGAGAGTTGAGAAAAGAAAAAAGGAAATCTGGGTATTGACTGTCTACACTGCTCCGCAGTTCGCCCCCGATGAAAAGACCGTGCCGCTGAAAACAAGAAATGAAAATGATATGCCATGTATGCCGTTCTGCCATTGTTCTCCTAAACTCCACAAAGCGAGGTATCTCGATGCCGTTAGGGCGTATCTCCGGATTCTTCCATGGTATAAATGAGGGTATAAGTTAAAGAATAAGTAAGCGATTGGTTGGTGGTTGTTGTTGTGTGGTGTCGGTTGTAATAGTGCCAGTGTTATCGAAGGCTTCCTCTTGAATCTCGACGGTCTTCGGCTCTTTTGAATAATCGCTTCGTGCCGCCTACTTTACCCAGCTCACCAAATTGACTGCTTGACGAGATCTTTCGTTCGCCACTTGCAATTCTAACCTTCTCTTTGACGCTTTCGACCCATGCCTTGTTCTCCTCGCTCATCTCAACCTTCTTGCCCGAGGGTCCTGCAAGTCCCAGGAATGAACTTTCGTCCTCGCCCCAACTAAGTCGAGAACTGGACCTCGATCGGTTGGACTCCCCTGATGACGGACCATCCTCACCCTGTGCAGGTGCCACGGCAGGTGTCCTGGGATGGAGTCTCGGGACCTCACTGCTCATGGCTCCAACACTTCGTCGCGTCTTACGGACAGCGAGAGGTGACATGGGGGACATCTCAAGTGCCGAATGTGGTCGGCTTGCTGGGCTCGAGCCGATGTTGGATCTTCGGGTAACAGGTACATCCGGGAGGACCTCAACCTTGGCATTGGACGCGCCGGCGGATCGCCGTTTGTGATGGCTAGCATACTCCTTGAGGTACTCTCCAAGATCTGCCCAGCCACCACCGACGCGGACCATGACACGTTCACCCTGCTCGCCAACGCAGCGGATGAACAGCTTGATCGGGGCCTCGCCAGTCGACCTAGAGAGATGGTAGACCTTGATCTCCTGCTGACCACGATTCCGGACCCTCGCGTTCTTGGCCGGCGAGAGCGTAAACGAAGGTGTTCCTGCTCTAGAGGAAAGATTCGAAGCGCTCCTGCGGAAAGGCTCTACAGAAGGTCTCTTTCGTACCCGCGGTAATTGCAAATCTGGAGGGTTCAAGTTGACTTTAGGCAACTCAGTCGACAGCTTGATCTTTGCAGGAATAGACTCAATGATTTGACTAATCTGTTGTTGCAGTTGCTGGTCACCTGTGCTTCCTCGGCGATCGAAAGGACCCGTGTACTCGTAGATTGAGATTTCGTCGTCAAAGTCATCCGTAAACGAGTCATCGATCGCATTAATTGACAGGTTGAGCTCGTCGATGCTCCGGTTTGGTCCCAACAAAGGACTGTCGAAGGGAGGGACAGACGATTCACGAGAATCAGCTACTCGCATAGGCGGAGAGCTAGGTGGGCTAGCTTGAATGTACTCGGCCTCCCGAATTCGAGTACGAGGAAGATCAGGAGAAGCGGATATTTCCGGGGGATCACTGGACAAGCCATCGAAGTGACTTGACGACCGACGAGTGACAGTAAGGTCTCGAGCAATACTGCTCCTTGGCCTGGGGAAAGGGATAGGGCGAAGAGGTGGCAGATCCGGAGACTCATCAAGGTCGAAATCCTGGGGGAAGTGACGGTTGGGTGTTTCGGGGGTGTGAACCAGCGAAGAGCTAAAGTTATGCTCAGTGGTTGGTGTAGGAGGTTGAGCTGCCCCCAAGGGGGATGACATATCCCTTGTACCATCAAAGGTTCCAGTCAAATCTTGATTCGACTCTGCGAACTCGCTAGTGATGTTGAAGGAAGGACTATCAGGCTCGCTCTCTGACGACACATCTTTTGTGATGGAGTCTGGCACAACTGTCTCGGCCTCCGATGCACCGGAAGCCATTCTGGACTTCTGGGGTTCAGCCACTGTTCCATTCTTGCGCGGCAATAGCAGCGGAATGGGCGCGAGACCCTCGTTGGCGTCTGCGGTGCTCTCTGCATCACTAGAAGAGTCGTCGGCAACTAGGGTTTCACCGTAAACAGTAGATTCGTCGACGTCGACAAGTTTCTTCAGTGGCGAAGGAGATCGAGGTGGTTGCAGCCGAGCGGAGGCGGTAGCCCATTCAGTCTCCCTAACCTTCCTTTCGCAGACTGTAACCCATTCAACGTAGCCCTGTTCCACGGCAGTCATGCGATCCAACCAGTCGTCTGGAAGTGTATCGACCAACCCTTCCAAACAATCGAGCATGTAATCGAGGGAACGGCCTGGGCGTGAAATCTGCTTCTCCAGCATCCCCTTCATCACCTCAAAATTATTCCTTGTCAACGTCGGTTCTCGCGGAGAGACCTTGTTATAGGTCTGCGGTGTCTGAGTCGAGGGCAACGAAATAGCGTTCCATCCCGACTTGAGAGCAACTTCAGCGTCCTCGATAGCGATTAACAAGGGAGGGACCTGGCGTAGAACTGTGAGCCGTAAGCTCCAGGAATGCAGCAACCGAGTCACTTTAGCCAGGTTGGGCAGAGCCTGGACGACAATGGCGGTGATGACGGCGGTGAGATCCTCCATGCGGTTATAACTGGAGCTGGACAGCTGCCCAACCCTGGTGAACTCGGTGAGGGGTGTACCGGGCCTGGAAAGCGGTAGAATGTGGTTGTTGAGGACATGCGCCTTGATATCCTCGATGCCTAGATCATCCAGATCGCGCTGGATCTCGACCAGCCGCCGCTCATATTGAGTAACCTCTCGAGTCAGCAGGCTACCCATATAACCGTCGTTGTCCCCATCAGGTACGGTAAGCTGCATGGATTTCCTCTTGCGCTCCTTCTCGCTAGGCATCTCGAACCCAGCAGAGTTGGATTCGGTAGGCCAGGGCCAATTTTGCAACTCGTCGACCCACGTCCATATGGCTTTGGACGCAGAAGCTGTGCGCAAGAGAAAGTCGCGCTCTGTGGTCGAAGAATTCGTCAGACATGCCCGAAGGGCACCGGTAGCGGTGTTGAGGGCATCGACGACGGTACGCGGGCCAAGATTGGCCAGAATATCATCGGTAAGGCGATTCTTAGGGGGCGGCGAGGTAGCGGTGGGATGCCGAACATGCCGGACAACTTGCGTGGGCGGATCGCTCATGGTTGTTGTCTAGCAGAGACGGAGACTCGCGATGAGGCAATGGACCGAAGAATCATGGTCTGTCTTTCTAGGAGCCTGAAGACAGGTCGACGGGGCGGGCGCGAGCGACGTTTTTGATGCCCATGTCGAACCAAGACGCGCCGGGTGGTTACGTCGTCGATGGGGCCTTTCTGGGCGTTCTGGCCGGTTCTTTGACGACCGCGTTCGTTTGGGTGACTGATTGAGAACAAGAGACAAAGGATGCAAGGAGATGAGAGATGAGACTGCTGGCGTCAGGCAGAAACGAAGACAAACGGATGTAGGGATCCACGGATGAAGAGGGGGACTGAGCGATGAAGTCTCGGTCTGTGTCTGGTGTTGCAAACCAGCCCGCCCTTGGCCGGAAAAAGCAAAGCCGAGACAGGCGAGCAAGGCCGAAAGGAGTGAAGAAGCGAGAAGCAGCTCTCGACAAAGGTGATTGAGGTAAGCAATGGAGGCGAAGCAATCGCCAGCGGGTGGCGGGCGGTAAAGAAAAGGCTGAAGGTTGTGTGGGCGGCAAGGGCCACGTCGCGGTCGCGTTTTGCGGTCCTTCGTGGGTTGGCACTTCGGCTGTGCGAATGGAGGTTTGCCGTGGGAATTAGCGGCTCCCCCCAGTCCAGCTGTCAACTCGCGACAGGAAATGGTTCGTGGGTCGTGGTTCGTGTGACGACAAAGAGGCAGCTACAGTTACACGTAGATCGGTCGACTCATCCAAATTGATGCCAGAGTCCCGTGCGTACCCGGTCCAAAGAGGCAGCTCTTGAGGAGATTGAGGTTGTTTTGGTGAGTGTATTCCGTTTTTGTGAACTGAACCCTCAGGTGACGGGGTCGACTGTCGGAATTAGAAAAAAAAGGAACCCTTGGAAAAGTGGATTGAAGCGGCGGATTCCGAAAGGCAAACAAGTGAGGCTGCAGGATGATGTGCAGCGCGCAGTTGATGGAGTCAAGTTGGCGAATAGGGGACGTGAGTAGGTAGAGAGGGAGAGACGGGAGCTCTCAGGGAAGGTGAGCAGGCAGCGACAGAAGGAACGACAATTGGCGGACGACGTACAGGATGCAAACAAAGAGCAGGAAAAGAAAAGTAAGCATAGTCGTGGTGGACGAGGCGACAGATGAAGAGAAGAGAATGTTGTAGGTTGTAAGGATGGAAGAGGAGGGGAAGATGAGAAAGGGGAACTGACTCTAGCTACATCCCGTCTCTTTCGAGATAATCGAGAGGACCCTCGCCCCGTAATCCCGACAACCTGCCAGCCTGCCTTGGTAGCTACCTATTCCTAGACAAGACATGACCACTTCTACACCTGGGTAACCAAGACAATCCAGCCCAGTCAAGTCCCTCGACGACTCAGGTTCCGTATTCTTCTTCTCAGTCTCCGTATCCGTACAAGCGCTCGCTGCCTGCATCCCTATCCCTGGGCAGTTCACCTGGGCCCTTGCCCATGACGACGGTCCATCAACCACGATCGGCCCCCCGAAGCGAATATTGGCTTGATTGCCCTGTACGACCGGGCAAGGGGCTTGAATTAGATCTCATTATTGTTTTTTTTTTCCTTTATCCATGTCCACCTGTCGGAAGCAATGTAACGATGCACCTGCCTCTTTTTCTTTGACGGCTAAAATGATTCAATTTCTCTTGACAGAGTCACCACCTCCTGGTTGAGGTCTTCAACACACTTGTCCCGTCTGCACATGCATGAGACTGAGGGGCAACCCAACGCCAACAACACCCAAGACAAAGAAAAGGGGCAACAGCAATCAGAAACATTCTCATCTCTCTATCACCTGTCCCCTCTGCATCCGGGCCCTTTGTCTCTCCCGTCCCTCATGACATCGCCGCTTGCAGCGTTCCCCTGTCTGCCAGTCATCATGACCATGACCATGTCAACAAACCATGCAAACCCACCACTACCCGTTCTTCTCTTCATGGTTCTTTTTCTCACCACACCCCAGCTCATAATTTCTTTTCTTCCTTTGCCTCCCGTGATCGTAGTCACCGCTGTGGGCTCACCGTCCTCTCCGCTTCGAGCCTCAGCCCGTGTTTTGTTTCCCACAAGCAACATCCCATCTCTGCCGCTACCGGAGCCCGGTAGTCCCCCCTGCAAGACATGGCCTCCCCAGCTGAGCACCGAGACAAACGCCACTACGAGCAGCATGCCCGTCGACTGTGGCTGAAAGACAGGGTGACGCGGTCGTGCTATCTGGTTGGCTGCGGGTCGTGGCTGTCTTGACCTCGTCCTCCTCAACGTCCACCAAGGTAAAGACACCAGGTAGTTAACCATAGTCCCTTCGGTCATTAGAGAATAAGAATACGATTCGGCCCAACTAATTCAAACACTTGCTTGAGTCCCATGACACGTACGCTCCGAAGCAACTTCATCCGCCTCAGTCATTCTCATCCCTTCACTATCATGACTTAGCAAGATGGTTTTCACCGTCACGATTCCCATTCATAACCCTGTCTTAGCCTGAGCTCAGAGCTCTCGTGCCTCGTTTGAATCGTCGATTGCCACGAGGCGAGATGCGACCCGCTTCGGATCATCAGCTCACAAACTGCTCACCCTGGTTCAGCTCAGATCAAATCACCCCATGCCACCCCATCTTTGTCTATTGGACTCTGCTGTGACTCGTCCGATGGACCAAACTCACGTCACATCCCAGATTAGATAGCCATCTCGGATGGATCTTGACTCTTGTTTATTCACTAGCTAATATGTACTGTGTAGATTGGCTATTGTGTAAATGGCGAGAGTCGAGGGCACCAAGAGATATGGGTCATGATTCCTCTCCAACCAGGTGCGCCCTCTTCCTTCTCTTCGCCCTCTGCTTAGATCCTTCAAACTCCGAATGTGAATTCCCTTCATCAACCGTCATGCCAAGCGTTGCTTTTTGATGCCCAGGAACCAATCCAAACAAATCCCACCCAAATCAATCCGCCGTCCCATACCCAAACAGTTGCGCCACCTGGAGCCAGAGCCCGCGCTCAACGCCCCGAGTTCCAATATCGCCGGCTCTAATGCAGACATGTACACCAGGTAACACAATAAGAAACAAAATGCCGGACTCCATCCATAAATCGTCTTCGAAAATGGGTCAAACAAGAAACAAATAGTTGCCAGAATGATGTTTACGCCTGGGCAGGAACTTCTCCGTGGACGCGGTTGTCTGGTTGCCTGGCTGTGGCATCAGCCTCGGCGTTGATAGCCCAGTTCAGAGCTTGCTCAGCCGACATAGTAGGCTCCTCGATTCCTCGTCCAAGCACGCCAGCAATCAGGTTGTCGTCTTGGTTGGTGACACCCTCGGGAGGGAACTGAAGCCACTGATCAACATCAAAGTCGGTTCCGGCCACGGCGTTCCAGTCAAACTCATCATGGCCTTGCATGAAATCTAGATCCATGTTTCCGACATCCAGCTGAATCTCCTCCGATGCGGCGCTAACGCTGGGTGTCAGGCCAGCGGCAGGGGACTCCAGTTCAGTCTGGGGCGGCGAATTCGTAGAGAGCTCCAAGGCTGCAGCATTGACCGTGTTAGGTGGCATCATGGTCGGGGTCGGCTGTGGTCGAGGCTCCTTCGGCTTCTCATTAAAGAGGGACTCAGCGGCCGTCATGTAAGGCGCGTTCTCGGGAGGTGGCGTCTGAGCACTGAATTCGACTGGCACTCGCTTCATCATGGCCAATGTTGAGGGACCGACGCTAGCATTAATATCGATAGCGGCCTTGCGCAGGGCAGCGTCGAGGAAGCCCGTTGCGTAGTCGGCAGCCGCGTACACTTCTCGAAGCTTTTCCATCACCCTCATGCATTGACGGAAACCCCGAGTAGCACGCTCGCGAGCCTGTGGTGCGGGGTTCTTCATCTCGAGCAGGTGAATAATCATAGCCGGGAGAATAACAGTAACACCGGTCGTGGGCAGGAACCGCTCCAAACGGCACTGGTGAAGTTCCGTGGCCATTCGAGTAATGTGCATAGCGGCATCACGCACTCGCAGTCGTGACATGTCTTGAACCTGGCGTGATGTCGTGGGGGCCTGCAGAGGCGACGACGGCAGAAACTGAGGTCGATGCAGGGCCGAAATCGTCGTATAGTAAACCATGTGGAGCAGCGTGCGCTGCACGGCAATGGTAGATCGTCCATCCTTTACATCCAAAGGAGTCAGGGTACGGTACTGGCAGCATGTTGGCAGGGACTCTGCCCATGCCATGAGCTCGTGGTCGACTTCAGTGACGCCCTCGACGTTATCTAGCTGCTTGTTAGGAAACAGCATCATAGTGCTGTTGGTTGTATTCTCGGGCTTCATCTTGTCCCGGATCAAAACCGAGTACTGCACTTTGAGCATGTGGCTGATGCACACGCAGAGCTGGGCCTTGGCGATACACATGATGGCCAGTTCTCGCTGCATGTCCAGATTGCGGACCAACGTGCAGCTAGCGGGGATGACGGTGTTGTCCTCGGCTAGGATCTCGATTTCAAAATCGCTCTCCTCGAGCATGGGGACGTCAAAGTCCTCGTCCTTGATTCGGGTGGGCCGTCGCATGCCCAGAGCAATAAGACGGTCTCGCATGAAGCACGACCACCAGATTCGCTTCCACAGCTTCTGCTTGGCCGGGGCCATGCTCGTCGATCCAGGGTTGCGGTGGAGGCCAATGGTGTGAGCCAGCGAGATAGCCACACCCATCCAGTGCCAAGTGTCTTTCTGATCATCCGGGGTCTCGTACCAATACGTCATTAGGAGCAGTGCCTGGACGAGGACAAGGCGGTCTGACTCGTAATCAAAATCGTAGAGAAGCTATTGGCAAATGAGCTCCAGTCCATTCAAATCACATTTTTCAGTCCTGCGTGGTTCGTTACTCACCCTGGTCTTCTGGAAAAAGGACTTGCGGGCTGCCTTCCGTGTAGTGTAACCACCCTCGCGAAGATACTTCATATCGACGAAAGCGGAGGCGACGAACATGACGGCTTGGTAGAGGAAGAGACTGGTCTGGCCATTCTGACCGTCACGTGTGTTGATGATGCCGAGAAAGCTGTTCAGGTCCATGAGCGGCATATACGGGTGGACGTATTCGACGTAGGCCTGCAGGAGGGCATTCTGAAGCGGCAGGGTGGGCACAGACAGGGCGCCCTTGATCTGAAGATACTTGACATCCTCGGCGGCAATCTTGGTTGGCAGGGGACGTAGAAAGGCAGGGAGCTGAGCGGTCGAATCCTGCTCTTCGAGCGAGCTGATGAACTGAGAAGTGCGCAGACTGTCAAAGACGGAAGGGGTTGTCATGAGGTTATTGGACCACACGGGACGCTGAGGGTTGCCATCATTGGAATGCAGCTTGTTTAGCAGAACAGGGTCGTGGCGGTACCCAGATCGTTGGTCTAAGGTCGCGTGGTCAGCCAGGGCATCGACAAAAACCGGACAATAACACGTCGAGGATTTCATGTGATCAATAGTTAAGCGGGGCGGGGTGCAGCAGAAAAGCGGGCCAGGGGCGGCTGAAAATGCGGAGATCGGAGGCTTCTCCAAAAACTTTGCGGGCAGCCAATCAGAGGCCCGAGACCAGTGCGTGCGCACAAAAACCAGCGTTCTTGAGGTTGGGAGGCGTTCAAAACTTACAGATCATGTGAGGGACATGGTTGTCAAGTCCGGAATTGCTCAGGAAGCTGCTAGGCCCGT
This sequence comes from Fusarium neocosmosporiellum, assembly GCA_006518225.1. Taxonomy (NCBI): domain Eukaryota; kingdom Fungi; phylum Ascomycota; class Sordariomycetes; order Hypocreales; family Nectriaceae; genus Fusarium; species Fusarium neocosmosporiellum. The sequence goes on along the minus strand of SSHR01001052.1, from coordinate 1,665 downwards.
CAATGCTGCTCGTCGAGATTGCAGAGCCGCTGCTGGGACGCCGAAGATCGGCTGTGCTCATGCCCATGGGATTGCTGGCTGCAGTCTTGCAGCGCAATTGGGCTTCAGTGGAGACGGGCTGGCCCGCGGTGCTGGCGGTAAGAAGATTCTTCCTGCAGGGCCCGTTAGCAATGGCTGGATGGATGCAAATTCCACCTCCTCCAAAGTGCCGCATTGCATGACGCCATCCGATGATGCCGCTCCAGGAAACCGGAAGCCGGCAACGAGGTCCGGGATGGAGCCGATCGGTAAACCATGGCCGGAAGGGATTGGGAATCCACTCACTTTCGTCTGCGGCTCTCTTGCACAACGCACTGCTCAAGAGTCAGTCACTGCTGGGAGATGAGAGCGGGTCAGGGCCCTCAATGGCCCAGAGATTCCGGAGTCACACACCTCGACATTGTCCCAGCGACAGTTTCCACAAGGGGCTCCCTCGACCACGTCGCAGCGGACCTTTCGGGCACGGCAGGACACGCAGGCACGAGCAGCTCGTCGCTTGGTGACCTTTGTGGGCTGTTCCGAGTCGCCAGATGGTGAGGCTCGCTTCTTGTTGGTCTTGTCGGTGACAGTCTTTGCTGATGTCGACGCCGGCGAGGGCGGGGCAGCCGAGCCTTCTGATGTTTCCGTAGTCATGATGATGTGAATTGATGTTGCCAATGGGATGAGGTGAGATCGGTGTGAGATTAACCACACAATAGGCGAATTGGTCAAGAGACCTGTCGTTGAGGTCGAGTCGTACTTGAAGGGTGAACGATGTGTGGAATGTAAAGACACAGCTCTGTTATGCTAGATGCCTTGGTTGAATAGGGCCGAGTAGACAAACTCAGGAGAGACCTGAAAGCAGATGGTACACGTCGAACTTGTTGATCATTGAAGCATCCGGCGAAGCGGACGGTGAAAGACTAGAGCGGTAGAGTGGAGAGTGGAGATTGAAAAGATCAAGTCGTCAAGCAGATATTCGTGACTGTCGTCGTGATTCAAGTTGCGCTGGTTATCGTCGTGAAAGGCAGTGCCTTTGTCATGCTGTTGTTCAGGTCAAGAGTGGAGAGTAAGAGTGAGATTCAAAGAGGCGATGAGGACGAGGCTGCAAGCCGCTGGACAGGGACAGGATGAGGCTCAGCGGTTGACCACGATCCTTGGGATTTGGTTGGAGCAAACGCCCAAGTCCCCGTCGAAGAATAGTGCAAGTTTGTGACAGTTGGAGAGGAACGAACACACAATGAGGAGTTCGAAGCCAAGGGAACGGAAATCCGGGGGCGGCAGGTGGGGGGGTGGATGGTTATTATATTCTGGTCGCTAGACTGGCTGAGGGCTCGTTACTCACGAAGGGGGGCAGAAGAAGTTTGGTCGATGAGAGCCAAAGCAGGGCCAAGCCTAGTGGAGGAGGGCGTGTGGGAGGCGTTGAGGGTCCATGGTAGGGTGCGGATGGCGTCTGGGAGACCAAAGAAGGACAGAACAAGGCGCAAAGAGGGTGCACGTAGTGCCGGGGACCCATCACCACTCCACACAAGGAACCCGGATGATGGAGAGCGCTTTTCCTGGGCGAGGGCGGGTCTTCTCCGATTACGGTAAAGGGCTTGCTAGGCAGACATGTCTGGAGGTGTCACCGTGGCATCGGGGTGCGTG
>SSHR01001051.1:0-24899 GCA_006518225.1 Fusarium neocosmosporiellum | reverse complement strand
GGTGGGGACCGCCGAGGCTCGTGTTGACTTTTTGAGGGTGAGCCATGATGGTAATGACGAGGAGGATTGTTGGTCTTTCTGTGAGGGGTTTTCGGGCTTGGCGTTCTTTTCCGACTCGAAGAGGTCGATGAACTTTTGGATCTCGGGGTCCGTAGTGGAGGAGGTTGAGGTTGAGGTCGAGTTCGAGGTTGGGGATTGTGTCGGTGTTGAGGTGGGAGGTGCTTCTTCAGTGGATGTGGACGGCTTGTCCTTGTTGGACGAAGACCATAGCCAGCCCATGGCGACGGATATGTGTGTAGATGTGAAGGAGGTTGCTTCGGTCGACCTCGCTTGGATATCAAGAGTCTGGACTTTGCGTGCCGTCGATGGCAGAAGAATCGATCAGCCGAGGAGGGGTTTCACGTCGCAATTGTATCGTGTCGTGCCAATGAAAAAAGGTTTTGTCTCGTGGCTGCCGTAGGTACCGTTGCCCGGTGGAATTGGAATCAGCACCCTCCTTGTGTCTCTCGTCCAGGTCGACTTGCGCGCGTGCTGCTCTCTGGATTTTGGCGGTGGTGAAGATGCGCAGGTTGCTTCGGGAAAATGGATTTGCCGAGTTGCCGAGGGAAGATGTTTGTTGCGCGATGAAAGACGTTGCTTTGATACGATTGAAGGGAAGTGCGGGAGAGTAATTAAAGCATATACTGATGTGAAATGATATTTGATGACAAGTTCAAGGGATTAATGTCGGCCTTTCCACTATGTTGGTGAACTGTTGCCATTGAGATTTGTGAAAGTTCATTTAGAGCGCTGGGGAGTTGCGATTACAAGCAATAAATACGATCAATAAATTCTCAATGAATTATATTTCTCTCTCTGTGTATATACCTGTGCGTATGAACAGGGATATCCTTTGAGGGGTTTGGATACTCTGCCGTTGTAATGGCTCTCTATCGTAACTTGACATAATCTGTTAATTCAATTGAGGTGAGTACGCTCAACTACAAATTACAATAGCCTGGCTTTACAAATCCTGTTGTTGAGTATCATGACGGTTCGAAAAAGGGCATCAGACACAATTTCCAAATCCCATCAAAACTCCTCGCTCAAGACCTTCTTCAACTCGGTCATCTCCCTATCCCACTTGGCAATCTTGGCTTGACTATCCTCGAGCTTGCGGAGCAGGAAAGTGATGCGCCCTGCTGTCTCGCCTGTCTGTCGGGGTAGGCTGCCGAGCAGCGCCAGCTCATTCTCGACCTTGTCGATGGAACGGGCCTCGGCCTTGGACGAGTCATTGAGAATGTCGTAGTCCATCTTGGCACGAAGCACGCGATCGTGTAGAAGCACTGAGAAAGCGGCTTGGTGGAGGGGCTTGCCAGCCGTGATAGTCATCGGTCGACCCTGGTATGACTGAACGGCAATGAGCTCTGCGCTAGCTAGGCTATCGATAGCCGCATTTGCGTCGGCGGCAGCCGCGGGTGCAGCCGAGGAAAAGGGCGCCGAGAGGAGGATCTGGTTATACCGTAGGTTCGGGTTCTGGGCAAGGGACTTGATGAGATGCCACGCCTGCTGGGAAGAAAACTTCTTGTCCTCAATATCAGAGGGCTTGCCCAGGAGGAACATGCGAACAATATCAGTGGCAGTCTCAGAGACAATCTCCTCCATCGCCTCCTTGGGAGATTGGCCAGTCCGGAGACGACGTGCCAGGAACTCCAAGTCAGTGAGTCGGCCGCCGAGCGTGTCGATACACTGATCAAGCTCCATCATGTTCAAGCGTGGCATCGGGCGCTTCTCAGCATCATTGCCGTCTTCCTGGCGCGCCTTCTCCTCAGCAGCGATCTGATCCTTGAGGCGGCTGAGAACAAAGTTCTTGGCAACATCGGGCGCGAGGTCACCAAAAGAGACTGTACGGAAGAGTCGATCGGGCAAGGCCTTGGCCAGGGGCTTCGAGTAGGCTGAGTCGGTGGTCAGGAAGATGACATGAGCGACATTGTTCTGAACCACGGTTGCTGCCCACTCGGCGATCTTGTCGTAAATGATGCTGTTCTCCTCGTTCTTGTGGAGAAAGTTGTCAACGACGATGACGGGTCTGCGCTCAGGGTGAGCCTCGAGCCAGGCATCCTCTGACAGTTTAGCATCGCTATCTTTCTTGCTGCGAGATGAAACGGCAACATCCTTGAGGGCGCTAGTTGTCGTCTGCAGAATCTTGTTGAGCTGAGACTCGAGGGTTTCCGAAAAGCCTGCCTTGACACCCGTGGTGCTCTGAACGGCGAGGTCGATCATGCTGCTCATGCTATTGGCCCAAGAAAAGACAGGACGATAGCCAACAGCAGCTGCCAGTCGCTTGATGGTGCCAGCTTCGCCTCTGGCCTCAACGATCCGTCTGCAGTCCAGCTTGAGCACGTTCTTGCGACTTTCCAGGGCCTGTTCCATGACCATTTCGACCTTGCCCGAGCCTTTGGGCCCAGTGACGACGATGAATGTGTCGGATGTCTCATCAAGCCAGCCATGAACCTTTTCAATCGCGTCACGTCGATGATTCCAAACTTCGCTCAGACTATCATTGCCCTTCTTCTTGCCTGTCAAGCCAAAGTTGCCAGTCTGCTTCTTAAACCACTTGTAAATCTTGGAATCCTTGAATTCCAGCGAATGCTGAACATGAAGCTTGATGAAGAATTCGCGAATAGGGTCGAAAATGAGAACCGAGAGACCGGCAATCAGGGCAGCGATGACAGGGATAACGATACGGGGATGGGTAGTCAGCCAGTTCCAGATGCTATGAGCCTTGACGCGCTTCTCAAAGGACAACCGAAGCTTGGTACCACTATTGCCACCTCCAAGAGCCTCGCCCACAACGAAGCCATGCATACAGTTGCGAGCCATGATGGCATCCCTTGTCACGGGGAACCCAAGATAGGCATAACGAGGTGTGACCTTTGAGTCGGTAGGCTGCGGTATAATGTCTGCGATCTTGCCGTACTTGCGGAACAGGGCGTAAAGGGTCTCTTCTGGAAGTTCTTCGGGGGCGGTTCCAGGAGTCGGGGGAACAAATTCAACCTTGACGAGATTTGTTGGAAAGCGATACAGGTCCTCGAGCCATGGGGTGCCCTGCACAAGGCGGGCGTTGACAGGACGGAAGATGCTGAACCAAGGCTTAATAGGCCTCTCTTTGAGGCTCTTGGCCAACTGCGCTATTTGGGGAGAGCGTTATCAGCTGGTGGTACAAAACAAAAGCTCACATTATGACACCCATACCTTCAATCTCTGCAGGGTCTATGTTGGCATCGTGCCGGAACTTGACGTATGCGCCTCCATCTTTTAGCCGCGGCAGAATTTCTGTGACCTTGATCGGTAGGTCTTCCGGTATAGCTGTTTTGACTAGACGGATTGGGTCCAAGATGCCCAGCGAGGAGGTCTCGAAACGTTTGAGCAGGTCCGTGACTTCGTAGTCTGTCTTGTAAGGGCGGCTTAGCACGCTGCTGAGCTTGAGTGGGAAAATGTCTGCAAGAGTCAGCGAACGGTCAATTGATCTAGCCCATTATAACTAGGCCTATATTAGAGAAACCGACTGTCGAAGAAGAGAATGGACTCGTTGGAGTGGGTGATGATATGGCCACTCTTATCAGCCCCCTCCTCTGAAGCATGTGGAGGCACAGCAGCCGCATCCGGGTTGACTGTCGTGCTCTCCCAAACACGACTGACGGGTCGCCGGACCACGTTCTGGTCAAAATGTCGAAAATGCGACGCCGCTGCGAGACCGAGGCCGAGCGATCGTGGTGAAGATGGAAGCGACCGGCGCGCAGCAAGGAGCGCGGCCGTCGCAAGGCCGCCTCGACTAAAAATCATCACGATTGGATCCCGGAGGCGCGCATGCTGGTGAAGGGAATATGGAGAGAGAAAGAGGGAGAGGGAGAAGCAGGGACGATGGTTCTAGGCAAAGAAACGCGACCAGACCAGACCAGACCCGGAAAGAGCTTTCGCAGTTGTTAGCTCCTACCTCGGTTGCCAATGAGGTCATCGTCGATGACGGAGAAAATCAGACAACCCACTAAGCCGATCCAACCCCACCATAGAAAAGACGACCAATTTGGATACCGTTAGGGCTATCCTTGGCGGATTCTCATCAGCATCTCTTCATTATTTTTTCTAATGATAATCTTGGAGTAGGACAAAACATCTCGATTAAGTATATCTCTTATAAACTTATTTCTAGAGCTGTATTTATTTATGATAGCTACTGGGATGTGTACATGCCATGCTGTTAGACAACTATCTTGGTATGACGCGCGGGTTAAGAGATAAACGAGACACCACAGCAGGGACAAGATATTCTGCGAACTGTTTCGAATATAGCATAATTACATCTTATAAAGAAAGTATAATAAAGATGTATCTAACCCAAGGTAGCGCGTTATTTCTTTGTTTTACAATTGAAGATGTGCTCTCGAAAACACTAGATAGTGCAAGTTGATGGGGATCATCAACACTATGACTTAAGTGATAGTACATTTACGGGGTTAACAGCTTTCAACACTCAGTTGACAAGTATTTTACTGATTGGTCCCGTTCCCTTTGCAGCCGCTCCTTAACAGGGACAGGCTTGTCTCACAACTGCGAGGAACTAATGCAAGAGTGCATGTGCAACTTGACGCGTTCAAGCCAATGGAAGCCATGTCAACTATAATCTTGCCATGATATGTACGGTTCGTGATATCAAACAAGGATATTCTAAACTAGGTAGATAGGTCATCAAGGCCTCGTTGGCCCTCGGTTCTTCCATTCGTCCAATCCCATCTTTTGATCAGCCACAATGACCTTGAACTTGGTCATTTCGTCGAAAAGCAAGCAGATTCACCTCTATTCAACTCCAGATGATGATGCAAATACCCGTACCTGATCCTAAACGCCGGCCACCCTCCCGAAATAACGTCCAGAGTAATTGCCAGGATTCTATCTATGCCAGCTCCTGGGCTTTGGGCTTGACAGCCTCGCCATCCGCTTCGGAGACGACAGGTTTACCACCAGCTTCGGGGATGATGGGCTCACCGCCAGCCTCAGGGATGATGGCTTTTCCGCCAGCTTCTTGGATGACAGACGCCTGATAGCCAGGAGCCAGTAGCTGCTGGTCAGGGTGCAATTGCTGTCCAGGAGGCGGCACTTGATGGTAGGACGGGCTGGGGCTCGGTGTGGCGTAGGAGAGGCGAGGATCGTAAAGAACGTTGAGATCGGCGTGGTAGCCCGGATACTGCTGGCCACCCAAGGCGTAGGGATTCTTATTGTCGTAGTACCCGGCTGCACCCTGGGGCAACTGGTTGTAACCCCCAGGGCCGCTGCCAGGCTGCTGGTCGAGAGTAGGTTGGTAGCCCGGAGGGTTCGGAGGCTGCTTCTTGCTCCTCTGGCGGAGGATGAACCAAAGAAGGATGCCGGCGAGGCCAATGGCACCAACACCGCCCACGACGCCACCGACAATTGCTCCCACATTTGCCTTCTTGTCGTCCTTGCTGTCCGAGTCGGCATCACTGGTAACCGTAGCGGCGGGTTTGTCGGTGCCGGTAGAAGCAAAGAAGGTGCTTGAAGGGTCGGTCAGAACAAGCTTGCTGTAGGTGACCTTGCTTTTCTGTCCACTATAGGTGGTCTCGGCCTTGAGGGGGCTTGAAAAGTTTTTACTGTTACACCAGTAATCTTGAATGCCGCCATCAAATGTGATGGTGTTGCAGTAAGGGTTCTCAGTCTCGGTGCTAGATTATCAGTCAGTTTACAGTGTAGCTTAGAAGCGCCGCGCCAGGGCGTCATACCATTTCACAGTAAACTCGTCAACAGCGCAGCCATCGTCACATTTGCTCGAACTGAAGAACTCATCGAAATTGACACAGCTCGCCCGAGTCGCGCAACCGTCCGTGTTGCAACAAGCAATGGCACCAGAATGACTGCCTTCGGGAGTGATAAACACACAAGGCCTATCCGTGTCGTCACAGACAAACGGGGCACCGAGTCGACCGGAAATGTAGCCGCAGGTGGCATCGGGGGCGACGAGAACAGTCTTCGGATCGTCTTGGTTGGCCCGTCGGAAGATTTCATGAAGTTGCGGAGGAGTGGTGGGCGCTGGGCTCACGCCGTCCAAGGCGAGAGCGACTATGCTGGTAGGCTCTGGGTAAGCCAGATGCCTGGCATTGGCGGTGATTGACAGAGCCACAACAGCGGCAGCGAATTCAGAAGCCTTCATAGTTGCCGAGTTTGGCTTGAATTCTGCTCTCGACAAGCAGTCAAGCGGACCAAGAAGAGCCAGGCGGAGGAACTGGAGGAAACGGGGCTGGGGCAACGGCCGCCAGCAGGCATGGAAGAGTTATAGCTGGACATTCTCCACCTTCAGTCGTCACTGCTCGACCTTCAGGGCTAATTAAAGTGATGAGAGATTCCCAGGTTCCATCTGTACCGATGCAGACACCAGGGTAAGCAGTAGAGTGGGCCAACGATATGGCTGTGCGGTTGGCAAGGGCTTCCGGGAAGCTCAATGGACAGAAACACCCGGTTCCCCTGGTCGTTATTGGGCTTGAGAAAGCAGGGTCAGGGTCAGCCTGTCTCGATAGGCGAGAACTTTTGGTGCCAGCTCGAGGAGAGGTGATCCCACACTGTGGCTAGCGTCAGAGCAAAAGGCTATTGCCATAATTGTGCCTCGAATCTCTTTACTCGACTTGTTCCAACGTCAGAGCGGGTAGTTGTTGCCGAGAAATGGACTCCAACTGAGGAAACAACCCAAGATGGTCCATGGTGTCGTCCACATCCCCATCCCCATGGATGGATGTATGGGCCCCCAGTGGGTCACGCACAGCCTCCCAGGCCCAGTCGAAACAAGCCAACCCGCGAGTCTCTAGCCCCGTAGGGCAAAGAGTGGCCTTGGAGGTTACGCCAGCCATCCGCGTCCTAAAATAAACCCCTGCAGCTCATCCACCATCGCCTTACCCGAGCCCGGCGTCAGCACAACAACATTGTCAGGAGCCGCCAGCTCTCTCTCGCCTGCATCATCCGTGACACGCTGCCGGGAGGCGGGAGTGCCGGGGTGAGAGGGCACAGTAACCACGCACATCCTGGCCATACATGATCCCTCTCGTCAGCAACTTTCAGCTTCCCAGTCCTTGCACCAAGTCTCTTACATATATCCGTTTGCGAAGCCTGCATATGGATGCCCGTCCAATCAATGCCACAAGAGACTGTGTGCACCAAAGGCCTCAACCTTTGTCGTTGTCACTGCAGTTACTCCGTAGTGAGCAAGCTCAGCCTCAGAGGAGGGTTACCATGTGGCGTTGGAGCATGGATCGGCCGTCGAATGCTCCGCGCGTCAAGAGGTCAGCCCTAGACAAGATTGCCAATCGAAGCTTGGGTCGTAGAAATGAAGGATGCTTGTTAGGCTGCTTCGAGGGATCCATTTCGGCTGGTAAAGGTACCCAGCCAATCATCTTTGACTAGGCTCATTCCGCCAGTTGAAGGCACGAGTCGCTGACAGCGTTTCTGCTACATCAGTCAACGAGGGTTCAAATCATCGACAAGCTCTTTCTCGTCCTCAGTGGAATATATGGCGTCCACGTTCATAGGGAATTGCACTGGCGTAACTGTCTTTGAACCGACTGCGTGGTTGAAACATAACGCTGGGGTCCACACCCAATGAATTATAGGCTGCCTACCAAACATGGATCAGTTTTCAACTCAACTCAACTCAACGTTCATACGCTCCCTATAACTTGATGCCATTCCTAAGCATCAACGGCCGTCTCCAAATCTACCCACGCAGGAGCGTTATTTGTGGCAGTATCGACGTTTTCCCGTGGTTCAGGGTCGCTGGTCAACCCGGCATCGGTGCCTGGCCCCCTGTCGGTCGTCGGTTCAGCAACCCTCCCCCTGGCAATCATGGTCGCAAGATGAGTACAAACTCGGCGTAGCTCGTTGATCCCAATGCACAGTGTCAACACGGCGCCCCCAAGCAGAAACCAAATGTGCGACCACGTGAGCTTCAGGGAATCCAGTGATATAACCGGGATCGTAGTTGCAACCATAGCGACACACCCGTATTCGATGAACTTGAATAGCGGACGTTGCGTCATGTCGTATAGCTTGTACTCAAGCGTTCCGGCTAGACTCACATCAGTTGCGAGCAACGGGAGAGATTTGACAGTGGTGGTCCATACCTGGAGGTACGTGAACGCCATCTCCATGATATATAAGGAGGGATACTCCTATGGAGATCACCAAAGAAAAGAAGAGAGCGAAAACTGGAAGATAATAAGGAGGGACAAGCGGAATCTCCCTAGGCAGCACTTACACGCAGCAGTGGCCGGCACGTCTCCCTAGCTCGCGCTATCGGTATTATTGAATTGATGATCCATGGCGATATCGATTCCAATACGTCGTGTTTGTGCACTGGAAACTGATTAAGCGATTGATTGATGGTGAATGGTTGGAGATGGATGGTTGTGAAGTGGAGCAAGCTTCTGCAATTGGTGGTTGAAATAGGCACTCGCCTGGGGTACCTGCCTGCCTACCTACCTACTACAAACACTAAAGTGCCAGTGGAAAGTGCAACACCGTGAACCGCGCCTTTCACACTCAACACCAACGCGTATAGACTTGGATAACCCCAGCCGACGGCATCAATCAGCATTGTCGAGATAGGGAAGCAGCTGGACAACGAATTTTCTCTGTAGTGTGCCAGATAATTAATTCCATCTGGTTCAGATCGAGGACGTGCAGGCTCCCCGTGGGCTCAACACACGCCACCGACCTCATCTCTACAACTTCATCTCTCTCCCTCTCACTTGCACCCACATCCTCCATCATCCTCATGACAGACCTCCTCCAGATCCTTCCCTCCTTCCCCCTCCGCCCCTTCGCCGCCCTCCTCCCAACCATCGAGCACAACGCCCTCACCACCACCGACCTCCTCACGCTCCACCCGGCAGACATAGCCAAGCAGACCAGGCTACCTATTCTCGACCTCAAGCGCCTCATCGCTGCCGTCCAGGCTTCCCTCTGCGACGATATCGCCCCTCAGCAGCCGCTTCTGGACCCGGATCCGCCTCCTAGCGTCATCAGCACCCTCGACCATGGCCTTGACGCTGCCCTGGGCGGAGGCGTGCCCGTTGGTGCCGTGACCGAGATCACCGGCGAGAGTGGTGTCGGCAAGACTCAGGCTCTACTCTCTCTTTGCCTCGCCATTCAGCTTCCTCCGCCTCACGGGCTTGGCCGCCAGGCCCTCTACATCTCAACCGAGGCTGCCCTCGCCACAAGCCGCCTGGCCCAGATGCTCAACGCCAATCCCATCCTCCAGCAGTATGCTGAAGATGCCCGCCCCTCGCTTGATGCTATTCACAGCGCCGTCACCCCGGACTTGGAGACTCAAGATCACATCCTGGAATTCCAGGTCCCAGTCCTCCTCTCTCGCCACGACATCGGGGTCGTCATCCTCGACTCGGTCGCCGCAAACTACCGCGCAGAGTTTGAGCGCCAGGGCTCCCACGGCTCTAACATGGCCGCTCGCAGCGCTGAGCTCGTGCGCCTGGGTGCCCTCCTCCGTGATCTAGCCCGTCGGCATAGCCTTGCCGTCGTTGTAGCCAACCAGGTTGCCGACCGCTTCTCCTCTAGCTCTGCCCCCCGACAACCTGCCCCTAGAAGCAGCGGCGTCCAGGAGAGTCCGCTGGCCTCACGGAGTATGCCTCCTCCTCCCTCCATGAACCTCTCTAGCACTCCCTCATCCTCCATCCCCTTCTCTCTACAGGACCCAGACGGCCCTCCTCCTCCGCCTGCTCTGATGCTTGACCATCAACAACGCTGGTTCACGGGCTGGGGTGATGATCCTCATGCCTCTTACTCGCTCAAAACGCCCAGTCTAGGCCTTGTCTGGTCCACCCAGATAGCTTGTCGCATCGCCTTGTTCAAACGACCCGTTTATGGCCGCTCTAGGCAAGCCGCGCCTATAGACGCAGATGACGATACTGACTTGCTGGCGCCCACTCTTAAGGGATGGCGAAGGTGGATGAAGGTTGTTTTTGCATCACATACCGCCCCCACTGGCCAGGGACTCGACAATGCAGTCGAGTTTGAAGTCACCATGGGGGGACTGAAGTCGGTCGACGTGAAGACGGCCAAGAATAAGCAATAATCTTCGATATAACGGAAAGGGGGTCGCCGGGATTTCTTGCTTCTAGTTACCACGGAGTTCACGGGCACATACGGCGCATTCATGATGCAATGGATACCATGTACAATAGATGCCAACACGAGCCCCGGGAAGAATAAAATCAAATAATGATACTTCAAATTTCCCCATAAGAATGCTTTCTGCAAGGTATACAAAGATCCATGACTCCATCCCTCATGCATAAAACTCTGCCCCTCTCCCCCCTTCTACGTCGGATGGGGGAACTCATCCTCCATCTGAAGCCGCACCCCCACATTCATGCTGATGAGCTCCTGCACAAGCAGCTTGGCCGCGTACGGCATCGTCATCTTGGTCACCTCCCTCGTGCTCTTGCATGTATGGCAGTAACCCTTGTATCCGAATAGACCGCACTGCTGACAAATATCAATCTCTGTGCCGTCCGAGCTAATCATGAGTCGTTCCAGCAGAAGCTGAGAGGCGCCGTAAGCGATCAGGCAATCACGCTCCATTTCACCCAGACGCAGACCACCTTCTCGGGAACGACCTTCAGTAGGCTGACGCGTCAGGATGGCCTTGGGACCTCTGGATCGAGAGTGCATCTTGTCTTGAACCATGTGCTTCAAGCGCTGGTAGTAGATGGGACCGTTGAATATGTATGCCTCCAGCGGCTCACCAGTCACGCCTGAGGTGAAGTAATCCTTGCCCTCCCACGAGAATCCGTGGTCAACAAGGACCTTGCTCATCTCCTCAAGCGGGTGCGATCGGAAGGCATCACCAAATCCGTAGTCGGGGCGGCCATGGATAATGGAAGCCTTGCCCGTCAAGCACTCGAGCAGCTTGCCGACCGTCATTCGGGACGGGAAACCGTGAGGGTTCATGATGATATCAGGGGTCAGACCCTTGTCAGAGAAGGGCAGGTCCTCCTGGTCGACAATGATGCCAACCACACCCTTCTGACCGTGACGAGAGGAAAACTTGTCTCCCAGCTCTGGACGACGAGTCTGCCTGGTCTGGACCTTGATGACTGTAGTGTCCTTCTCTGTCTGAGACACCATCACCTTGTCAATGTATGCCGGGTCAGCAATACGGTACGAGACTGAAGAATCGCGGTATTCGCTGGGTCCACGATCCATTCCAATGCCAGTGCTTGTCTGGTCAAGTGGTGTTTCCTTCTTGATCATGGCCTCGCCATTGTGGATTCTGTATCCCACAATAGCCAGACCGTCATCATCGAGGCCCTCATGCTTCTTGATTCGTTGTTTGACCTTGCCCTCCTCATTTTGGGGATCGCCGATGCGCTCTCGGCGACCATTGGGGTATTTTTGTAGTTCGGTCGTGTATTTCCGGAAGACTTGGCAGCGTCCAAATCCTCTATCGATCGACGCCTTGTTCAGAACCAAAGCATCTTCGATATCGTATCCAGAGTATGACATGACGACCACAGTCGCGTTCTGGCCTGCGGGAAGTTTATCATAGCCGATGAGCTGAATGGTCTTGGAGATAACCATGGGTCGTTGAGGATAGACGAGTGTGTATAGTAGGGTGTCGATTCGGTTGAACTGGTTATAGGCGATGGCACCAATGGCTTGTTTACCCATGGCACATTGGTAAGTATTACGAGGCGATTGGTTGTGGTGGGGGAATGGAATCAGTCCTGCAACTGCACCCAGGATGGTGAACGGCTCAATCTCCAGATGCGTGGTACTCTGCGTCACTTGGTCTTCGTAGATGGTGATGAGGGCGTCATTCTCCTCGTTCACATCCAGGTACTCGACGACGCCCTGTCTCAGGAAATCATCAAAGGTGACTTTTCCAAGTTGAAGAAGCCGGAGGTGTTCTGGCTTTAGCTTCTGTTGCCCATTCTTGACAATGATATAGGGACGGCAAATTCGACCTTCATCGGTTGCAATATGGATGGCGTTGAAGTGTGTGTTGATGTTGATGCCCACGAAGGGAGAGACGCCGCCTCTTCGACGCAATGTTCTGAACCTTTGTGCGAATCTCTTCGGATTCCGTGTCAATGCGAATGGCGTACCATTGACATGAATGATGTAGCTCCCTTCCCGGTGCATCATGGAACCGGAGAATTTCTCAATAGCTTCAACTTCCTTGTCGATCGTCATGATAGTCTCCTTCACAGGTCCCTCCTCGACATTTGTGGTGATATGGGTCATCAAAGCCAAGTTCTTGACCAGACCGCAGGCTTCTCCTTCAGGGGTATCCGAAGTGCACAGCATACCCCACTGCGACGGTTGGAGCGCACGAGGGCCTGAAACCTTTCGCGTCTTCTCAAACTGACTGCTGATTCTCGTCATCATACCAAGAGCAGCGATATAACTGAGCCGACTCAGGACATGGGTCACACCAGCTCGGTTCATGTTAAATCGCTTAACGCTCCAGTTACCAGTCTGGATGGCCCGATTGATTCCTATTCCGATAGTGTTGGCATGATTGCTAATCATGTGAACAGCATCCAAGGGAACTGCACGGTTGTTCTTCTTGAGGAATTTGTCAATCGACATCTTGACTTCGACAGTGAAGCGCTTGAACAAATCTTCAAAGAGGAGAGAAAGAAGCTGACCAGCAAGCTCAAGTCGTTTGTTGCCAACAAAATCTCTGTCATCGACCAGCTTGGGGTTGTGGGCAGCCATGAGGACCTTGCGAGTCATCATGGCCACGTAGATGGCTTTTGGATAGAAATCGAGCTCCTCGATAGGAACGTGGGCAATGACGAGGTTTGCAAGGGCGTCAAGACCTTCCTCAACATGGTTGCGACGCACTTGAGGGCCAAATTGACCCTTTCGCGAACCCATCTTCACCCTGGCACCGATGTACTCTAGCGCCTGGTGCTGGGTAAAGATGCCCGCTTTTGTCGCCTCGTCAAAGTTGACCAGAAACTCGTCTTGGTATCTGCCATCAGATCCCGCAACAAGCTCCATAATCTCCATGTCTGACTTTCCACCAAGCGCCTTGAGAACAATCACAATGGGAATTCCCTCCACCAGGACGTTGTGTGTGAGGAGAATCCTGTCCTTCTTCAAGGTAACATAAGTCTTCGACTTTCGTTCGTGGGTGGAACTGGTAACTGAGGCGGAAATAACGTTGTTCTTCTCGTCCGCTTCGACAATGACACGGTTCTTGCTCAGTTGCTCCTGGATGAGAATGACCTTTTCCGTGCCGCCGATGATGAAGTAACCGCCCGGATCGAGAGGGCACTCGTTCATTTCCTCCATCTGGGTGTTGGTGGCACCGCCAAGCCGACACTTGGAGCTCTTCAGCATCACAGGCATGCGGCCCAGGGGAACGTTCTTTCGCACGATCCTCTGCTTGTCTCGAATGTATTGGATGTCGACGAGGATTGGTGCGGCGTATGTCATATCTCGGAGACGGCACTCCATGGGAGTGACGTCGGTGTGCGACTTGGCATCTTGCCAGTCCTGCCGTCTAGGGCGATCGACTCTGATATCGGTGAATCTAGGAAAGGATATCAGTGCAATTCGATGTCGCGATGTGTCCAAGACCTACTCAAGCCAAAAGTTGCTATCCACGTCGCTGCGGATGGTCCGGTTGGCGCGAACGATATCCTTGATTTCCTGCTCGACGAAGAAGTTGTAGGAGTCGATGTGCCTGCGCCTGGTGTCAGCAATTGTAGATCGGAGCGGCCGGTTCTTCTGATCTTATGCAAGACTTACTGCTTGACGAGGCCTGCAATCAGTTAGCATGTGTGCCGTCAAGCACGATGGAGGTTGCTTACCCTTAACTTTTAGGAAGGCTGGTAGCAGCTGGAATTTATCCTCCTTGGTGGAGATGGGATCCGTGAGCTTCTTGCCATTGTAGAAAGGCTCCAGGAGGGCCTCGAATCCATCGTCTACCAAAGGCATCTTGATGGTCACCGCAAGAGACACATCTATGGCGGGAGAGTCGGGCTATTGTGTTGCGATGACTACTTTTTTTTGGGCAGCTCGCGACAGCTTCGCAAAAAGTTCTTGCCCCGCGGTCACAGGTGGAGCCGTCCTGCTCTGTTGCGCCGCGGTGGGGGACGAGTGTCAACGATAAGATAGTGGGTCACGTGCATCTCTTCCGCTCATTTTTCCTACCCTAGGTAGGTTTGGAAGTTGAGATAGTCGGGGTGACCAGCTCTATTCCTTGCGGCATTACCTCAAAGCTTCTGCTCGGGCACCCTTTGGATGCGAACATTAGGAAATACTCGCTTTATTAACGTATATATTCACTTGTTAGATTATCTCCCACTCGTGAATTACTCGCAAGTTCCACACTCGCAAATCATAGTTGTTTGTGCTGTGCTCTGTACAGTGTCCCCCATATGGACGTAGATATGTACCTACATCTACATACTCAGTCCTGTGTTCACATACTACCTTTTTCTTTTTGCTCGTTTCTCTGTTCATGAAATATGTTGACTATGTCCGTACGAGGACCCATAGAGTGGATGAAGCCTGCATGACACTGACGGGCTGCTCCGGCTCGAGGTGGATGACTTACATCTAGACGCAAGGGGTCATAACCCACAGTGACGAAAGCCTGGGGAACAAGACATACGACACATCGTAAGCCAGCACGCAAATATGCCAAGGACCAAAAACAATCAACGACCGGTTGACCGTATTCGGCCCTAGGTCGACAAATCCAAGCGAGATGGTTGGCTTTAGGGTAGGCGACGTTCCACATAATGGTGCAACGGAGGATCTCCGCGCTAGGACATCGCCGGTGCGGGACGATGCAATGCCCATCAACTGTTTTGCAGATTGGCTGGCCAAGTAAAGGTTGCAGAGCATCGAGCCAGTGGCACCTCAAAGGTGGTTCGAGGAGCGTTGACAAGTTCTTGGTTGCTAGTTGAACTGGACTGAGGTTACCATCATGCAGCTCGTGATAAGAAGCCACGTGACGAGCACATCTCAGACAGAATCGACACCAGTTGGGGGTCTAGGTCAGTGAATTAACCATGTGAGTCGCACCCAAGGCATCGACGTCACTCGAAATACGCGCAATAGCATAGAAAACAACAACCAACAAGCCGCAGTTGTCTGATCCTTCTGGACTGGGCGGGGCGACTTATAACTCCGGCATCGCTCGTGGGCCCCAGTTTTCGCACATGTCAAGTTGACCAGGGCGGCAGGATAGCCATGAACGTGTGCAGATATTCATCTGCAAGGCACGCACATCTGAAGCAAGCCCTACGGTGCGGCTGCGCTTCAAACAACGAACACTGTTTCTCTGCCTGCGAGATGAATTGGCATGTCTTTCCTAGTACGGTGCTGACACAGATACTGGCCACTGACGAGGTGAGCACGCCGCGGCCCGCGAATGTAAGGGTCCTAGGAAATTTGGGCTGCACGGCGGGCACAACGGGACGAACCAACAACCTCTGCCTTGGCGCTGGCAAGGAGCCCCTCTAGCATGACTTGATCGGACCCTGACTCCTAAGCTGCGACGTAGCAGGGTGGGACGGCAACACGGCTAGCTTGACGGGCCAGTCGTAGGGGCGGACAGTAAAAGTCGGTGAAGGGGTTGAGCTCTTTCGAAAGTGAGGGGGAGAGAAGCGGGCACCAGCCAGAGAGGAGACAGAGGAAGCAAGTGGAGGACCTTGTCAGGTCTTGTTCGGTCGTTAGCAAAAGAGCGCGTGCTGTTAGAGTCGACTAAGCCACTGCCGAGTTGCTATTCGATGAGGCTTTTTTGTTTGAAATGTTTCAGGATGAGGACGCTGTAGGAGACGGCTTAAAGTTGAGATTGACAAAGAGCTTGTGGCTCTACTAGGTCAGAATAGGGTTCCAACCCAGAGCTGCAATGCCATGTCGCGAGTATATCATGTGTGTTATAGCTACCAAGCAGCTGCGGTAGTTCCATTCGCAACAACGTCTGGGATCAGGGCAATGTGATGGTCGCCGGCAGTGGCCAAACTAGCTCAACCGCATCCCATGTGCAACTGATGCACCCAGCCTGGGCTGCGGCGGGATGGATAACAGGGTGGTGGATATCGCACCGATCAGGCCGAGGGACGACCAGGCTCCGTAGCCCAAGACCGACCGATGGGCGGAGTCACAGCAATCCTCGTCTCGCAAGCTTCAATCATTGGAGAGAGGATGCAAGCCAATTGGCTGGCATGTTGGCAATAGTCGCGAGGCGCTACTGCGCGAGATGTGAGGGAAGAACGAAGCCAACACGGACCAAGATAGTGGCCGTTCAATGACCAGTCCCTTGTCTGCTTCGATTTAGCAGGAGATGCGAAAGCGCCAAAGATCCATGGATCCGTCAGATTTGGATCCCATGGCCAGCCACCACGCACATGGTGTTTGCGTTCTCAACGATAGTTGAAGAGGCGAATGAGTTTAGCCCAGAAGGCGCCGCGTGGAGGAATTGCCAGGAGCGGTGAACGAATTAGGTGATAGATCGTCATGTGTCAATTGTTTGTGGCGGATGGCTGGCTGTCAGACGGACAGCTATTCTTGAAGACGGACGGGGTGGCAATCCAGACAGACGATGATGCTTGCCAGGCGGCTAATAGATCAACGACCTTAGAGGCAGAGGTAGCACAGGCACAGCTGTACAATGTCTGAGTGAGCTTCGGCATGAGCGTTCCTGGTTGATACATCAAATGGAAATCTGGGGACTTGTTAGTTTGGCTTCTGCAGTCCAGTATGGATTTTGGGTGACGTGCAGGAGGAACAGCCAAGTAGACACGTCAACCAATGAGCGAGGGAGATTGGGAAGATGGGGATGCGCTCGGTCCAAGTCTTGTGCGTGTGTGCTTGTCTCTGGGCTTGCCAGGGGGGCACGATATTAATCGCTTGATGTCCTCCGAGGGGCTCGGGCAGGCTGACATGATTGGGGCTGGATTCTCGTCGGTTGGCGCTCAGATACTGTTATCCTTACCTGCTCGATATCTCGCCATCTCGCCATCTCCCCGGCCTAAAGAGACAGGATGGATCTTTCGGGCTATGCGCGGAGGAACCATTACATTGCGTCCAAGGCAGGCAGGGCCAGTGTTGCCGATCCAGACCATGCACCATCCCGGCGCCTAGGCCCGTCTTGTCGCGATCTGGGGGCACTCGCGGGTGAGGAGAAAGCGTGCTGGGGGTGGGCTTCAGCTAAAGACCGAGCCGAGAGGGCTTACAAAGCCGCGCGATCTTGCTGCGATAGATGGGAAGGTGGCTGAGAGGGCTGGACTTTCCTCTTGCGGGAGAAGGTGATACACGACATGGATGGCAAGGTCACACAAGACATCTATTGTTGTGTCTTACAATGGTCAACCATTCAATTCGGAGCATCGACCTCCATGCCAAGAAGATATATGGATGCCGAGGTCTGCAAAGATTGGTTGTCTAGTAAAGGCTCACAGCCTTGCGACTCTAACAAGCAGGAACGAAAACTCCGGCTGTTTCAGCAAAAATCCTCGTCTGCGGTCATTTTTGACCATAGACCTTTCTCCCTCCAATCGATACAACCCCGGACAGGTGACATCAAAAGCCACGCAGCGATGGTTCTTCAGGCGCCCGGCCTCGGTGACAAGACTACTGTGCCGCTGCCAGGGACCGTGACAGGCCCAATGCAGGAATCCCTGCAACCCTCCACGCTGTTGTCGGCCTGCACTCCGACGCACGGTGCGATGCGATCCAGCTGCCTGTCTCTCGTCATAGCTTCTGTCGAGTGGGCATCAGGCTGGACAGGGTGGCTTCCGACGTGTCTATCATTGCGTGTCTATCATTGCTGGTGGTCCTTCAGCCCAACACCGGTATCTGTGGAAGGGGAGTTATCCATGTCTGTTGTCCGGACCTGGCATTTCACAAGAACGGGCCGCCTGCTAGCTGATGTGAATGTCTCAACAGCATGCGGCGGGCCCCTCAGCACATGTCGGGTTCGTACCACTCTCTGCTTAGCCCACAACCCACGTAGAGGGTATTGAACGGAATCGGGCGTGTGGGAGTCGGCAGCAAGTTGAGGTTGACGGCAAAATGATGTGCCTTTCATATCAAAAAGATTCTAAGGAGCAGCAGCAAGGATCTGACCCATACTGCAGAACCTCCTAGTTTTGCGCCCAAGAGAGCCCTCATGCTTCTGGAAAAAGTCTTGGGGATCCATGGATCCATCATGAGGGCTCTGGTGACCGTTGCCGCAGAGTGGGCATCATGTCTCCCTCCCTTCCCATGGAGCATTTTTGCTTTTTCCGGTGCCTGAGTGCTGGTCCCACTAGTGGGCTTGTTAGTGGCCTTTTTGGGCGCCGATGACCACGGACACGGCGCCTTTGGGCACTCTAGTCAGTTGTGTCTTGTCTTGTCTTGTCTTGTGTGTGTTTGCCTGCAATAAAGGATAACGGTACGACGCTGGACCCCACAAGCGCCATTTCTATTATCAGTTGAGGGCAAGTAAAGACGAAAAAAGAGGCACTCATGCCTTCGTGAAAGCTAAACCACGCACCGAGTTTATGCCGGTGGCATTTGATGAGGTTTATTCAGGTACTACGTCGTGTAGGTACAGCGGAACAGCGTGTGCTGAGGCGACTAATAGACCGGGCAGATGTACAGAGCCATAAAGGAACCTGGAACCTACCTGAGGTTCGCTGCAGAGAAAAGAAACTTTGGCTTCCCTAAGCAACCCTTGCCCTGGTCTACCTTGCCTAAGACGGGCTGCCGAACTGATCCCATATCCCACTTTCTTCCCCTGGGTCTTTGTATACTGTTCCTGGGGCGCATTTCTCTTCTCCATGCCATGTCCTGGGCCTGTGTCTGAACCCAGCGTTTCTGGTCCCCCGCCAAGGACTTGCCTCAACTGCCTGCTAGTACATAGCAGGCCCTGGGCTGGTGCCCACAAACACGCGCAACTCCCCACGCTGACGCCGACGCCAAACATCCGCCCGCGTTTCCCATCCCATCCCATCCTTTTTCCTCTGGCCTCGGCCAAGTTTTTCTTCTCTTTTACCCTTCCTGCCCCATCGCTATCTGTCCCCCTTCTCGCCCTTCCTCCCAACCAGCTTGTCGCTCCTGGCTCTCCAGGGCGCGCTGTGAGAGAGTAAGCGTGTAGACGAGTGTACGGAGCACCTAGGAAAAGCCCGAGTGGCCTTGTACGATTGTGTACAATTTCGTGTCTGCGTCATCACCTGCTCGACCTTTACGCCCACCCACAGCCGGATTTACTTGAGGTTGGTTCATCTTTTTTGTCCAGCTTGTCTCTTGGTCGGGAACTGCTTAACCCGACCTCCATCCCCCATTCACTCCCCTTCCCAAAGACGAAGGAAGGCCTGCACTGGCTCTGGTATATGGAATAGTGTCGCTGTGCTGCCACTCTGTCTCTGTCTTGCAACTCCTTTTTGTTGCAAGTCTTGTTTCTCAGCACAAGGGTGAGGAAAGAAGGGAGGGCGGCACTTGTTGCTTTCCGACACTGACGCCTTCAACTGCGCACATCCCACCCACCGCCGCCGACGATGCACACGCGGGTAGACGACAACACGCATCCATGCCTGCAACACACACGCACACACAAGCACCCACACCCTTGTTAGCTAGCTCCGATGAGACAGCGAAACAACCGACGGACTTGCGCTGGCAAGCCCTACCTGACACTAGAAGGCGATTTGCTTGAAAGACGACGAACAGAGAGACAGAGGCAGAGACAGAGTGAATAGCCATGACCCTTTCCAGCTTGAGGCCAAAAGCTTCTGCCATTATCCTGAACACCAGTACCCCTAAATCCCACCTGACCTGACCTGGCCTTCGAGGTACCTGTCTACCTTAGGTCTGCTTTGCATGTTCCCCAACCAAGGCTTCAGATCCCGAGTCCTTTATTCCCTACCTCCCGTACCTTGTGTGCGAAGTCGTCGTCCCCCGTCAAGAGTGGCTCGTGTGGCTCCAAGCCCCATTCATTGCTCATAACCATCCATCCATTCATAACCCGTCGTCCATTGTCCATCCAGCTCATGGATGGACATGTACCGACCGACACAGGTACCCGCCAACCTACCCATGACACCCTGCTTCGAGCCCGCGGCTGGCCCATTACCCAGTGACTTTAGCCCGGGCGTCCCTCCTAAGCCCAGAAGCCCATGGCCCCCCCCTACCTGAAGTAGCCCGGCTCCAAGTCCCCCAGCGCCATACCCACACTGACCGCGTTCACCCCGCCTCTCAACAACGTCCCATCGCCTTCGCTTCTTCCTCTACCTACCTTTCTCTCCCTCTAAGCGCATTTGCTGATGCTCTTTTGTTTCTTCTCATGTCTGCAGTATTATAGACCGAGACCGCTTGCCAATTCGGCGTGTACCACTTTGTTTCTATTAGCCCGTCATGGACGACCTGCGATTCCGCTCCCAACAGTCGCCTAGGAGCAACGACTCGCCAATGAACTCGCTTGTCTCACCTCCCCGTAATACCTCGAGAATGCCCGGTCCTCAAGTCCCATCCCACGTTGGCGCTCACGATCATCGAACCAACCTTTCTCGTCGCTTCACTGCCGACTCGGGTCGAGTCCCTACACTCTCTTCCTTGAACGCCATGGCTTCTCCCCAGCGAGGCCCCGATCCGGGCCAGGATTACAACGTGAGTGATGCCTGCTCGACTCTGTTGCCCGTAAGGCGCTCTGGGATACTCTCCGGAGCCCGAATCGCGCGGCTACGTTGTTGCTACCCTCTCAGCCGGAAGAAGCGCAAATGCTGACATGTCTGGTATTAGACTATGCACAAGGTGCAATTGGTATGTTTTCACACGCCGTATCCCGACCCAGTTTGCCTGCCAAATCCAGCCGATTGCTGAACCTCGAGTCCTTGCTCCCAACCACACGAGACCGCCGACATTAATCAGCTCAAAGACCGAGATCATTTGGCTAATATCAGAATCAGATAGAGAAAAAGAAGTTGGAATATGAGCGAATTCGGGAACAGAGACGGCGCTTCGAGTTAGAAATGCAAAAGCTGGACCAGCAGCAACGGCGCGAAGCCATCGAACTTGCTCAGATGGAAGAGGAGATGGGTCGATTGGGCGGCCATCAGTCTGAGCCCACCACACCACCCGAATATCGCGATAACTCTGGGTTTCCCTCCATTTTCTCCCGACCGAGCCGATACTCGATGTCCAGCTTGACCTCCCCTCCAGGTCTCTTTAACCGCCCTGGCCGCTCCGGCTCGCAACTTGCCTCTCCTCAGTCTGGTATCATGCAGACTCGTTTCGGATTCGAGGACACCACGACGCAGATGCCTTCTCGCTCTGTGCCGACTACGCGGCGGAACAGCGACGATGAGAAGGAAGAGGCTGTTCGCCAAGACCCCAGTAGCCACCGGTCAACTAATGCGTAAGTGATATGTTTTCGTGCATGGTGATTCAATACCTCGGATTTTGTGTCTGCCTCAAGCGAGGAGCCGCTCTCAAAGCTATCATGGGCTAGAATGCCTGTGAGGGAGACTTGCTTAGTGCTTCTAAAGCGCGCGTGTTCATGAGAGGTGATTCGGGTGGAGACTGGACTTCCTTTGGCCTTGGGATCCTCGCTATATGTAGCGTTGATAACTTGGCCTTGGGTTAAAAGCGCAAGACTATATGCATCGTTTCCCAGCGGAAGCCCATGCGATTTTAAGCACAAAGTTGTCCGTGAATCACTCTCAACCACAACACTTGGAGGATATAAGAACTCGATCAGTGCGAGTCTTCCCTTACCTTTCTCCTCAACTTCCCCTTAACCTTCAACCAAACGTCATCTCGCATAGGTGCCAGCACCTCCCCTCAACACTTCTCTACCTCCTCTCTTCAGACATCCTAAGTTACGTGAGATATAACCTCACCTTCTTGGGAACGATTCCGCTACTATTTCGCGGCATTCTCCAACGTTTCCATCCCATCTTTTGCCGAAAGCTTGCGCGGATTTCTCAATTTGGCACAGCAAGCTGACCATGTCTTCGCCGGATAGAATCAACCGCTATTCGATGCCGGTGACTCGCTCGCGTACCGGGTTGTACGACGTTGGTCTCGATCAGACCAATACGACTCGGTTCCTTTTTGGCGACGACGAGCCAAAGGGGCTTGGGCACGGTGTGGCTCCTGACGAGAACTTCCCGACTCTTGTCCGTCGCGACGACCAGATTGTAAGATTGCTCATTTTCTATCTCTCACCCCTCTGCCTTTTCTTGGAGCACGGCTTGGATATGGTGGCTGTCTGGCGAGAGTGTTGATCTGGGGGCGTTTGCAACTCCATGCTCCAGCTCCGAGACTCACATACGGGCTCCACATTTTTCTGCCAGTGCTGCTTCACCTCTGCCTCTGCTTCTCTTGCTATTGTCTTCAATTCATCCTCATGCATTATCCCTTTCCCACCTGCATATGCACAAAGCCCTACACCCCTCCTCCATTCTCCCTCCTTTTCCCTTATCCCTTCCCGAGATTTTGAGCGCCCTGATTGTTCATCAGGCGCAGCTTTTTGCGTAAGTATCAAAGCGAGCATCCATCACAATACCCTCGAGCCCTACCTATCTACCACCGTTTGCTTTCTCTTCTGACACATTCCGTTTCGTTCAGCTCTCTGCATCTTCGGCCGCCTTAGATCTTGCCCTGTCCCCGTCTCCAAACCCCGAGACATCATTATCCTCCAGAGGCTGGAGCCGTGTTGTTAACCGTCACCGACCTCAGCAGAGCCTGTCCTCTATCAACGGAGGTTCGGGTCAAGTCAACGATCTCGCAGGCCTTAAGAGTCGACCTGCTGCGTTCCGCCACTCCCTCGACCTCAAGTACATCTCGGAGAACGCAGTCGAGACTGGTCCAATCATGTCTTCGCCTGCGAATCAGAACATGGCCAGCCCGCCTAAGCTCCAGAGCTCGTTCTCTGCCAACGATGTCCCCACTGTTAAGAGCACTGCGACATCGTCCATGATCAACGCCAACGCCAACGTCAATGCCAACAATCATGCTCAGCAGCACTTCCACAACCACAATGCCAGTCTTGGCCGCATCCCTGCTGGTGCCCTCCCTCGTGGCCACAACCGCGAGCTGTCGGCTGAAAGCGTCGCCGTGAGTCGCGAGCAGGCCACCACCTATCCCTCGATTCAGTCGGCTCTCCAGGCCAGTGCTGCTCCTTTCGGTCCTAGCACTACCACTGCCGCTCCTCCCACCTCGATGGTCTCCTCCCCTGCTGGTACCCCTGCCTTGAACAACAACTTCAACAACGGCAACGGATTCTACCCTGTCAACGGCTATGGTGCTCAGCAGGGTGTCGCCCATCCTCCCGGTGCCTACAACGTCAACATGATCGCCAACGGTATGCAGCACATGAACATGAACGGTGTCAATGGCGGCAACATGTATCCTCCTCAGAACTACAATGGCTACAACTCGCTTCCCTACAACCAGGGCAACCAGTCCCGTGACAGCCAGGCCCGTGTGATTCAGCACCGCCGCCAGCTTGACAACGAAGGTGAGTTTCTCTACTCCAGGTGTGGCAGTACAGAACATCAAGATGCAGGCTAACCTCTCATTGCAGCCATGTCCCGCTATCAGAACATGCCTCTGGACTCCTTTACTGGCCAGATATATGACTTGTGCAAGGACCAGCATGGTTGCCGCTACCTTCAGAAGAAACTCGAAGAGCGCAACGCTGAGCAGGTTCATATGATTTGGCTCGAGACCAACCAGCACGTCATCGAGCTCATGACGGACCCATTTGGTAATTATTTGTGCCAAAAGCTCCTTGAGTTTTGCAATGACGACGAGAGGACCGTCTTGATCCAGAATGCTTCGCAGGACATGGTGCGCATTGCCCTCAACCAGCATGGCACGCGCGCACTGCAAAAGATGATCGAGTACGTGAGCACTCCTCAGCAGGTTCACCTCATCATCGAGGCGCTTCGTTTCCGAGTTGTCGAGCTCATCCAGGACCTCAATGGCAACCACGTCATCCAGAAGTGTCTTAACAAGCTCGCCGCCCCTGATGCCCAGTTCATCTTTGATGCTGTTGGCAACAACTGCATCGAGGTGGGCACTCACCGACATGGCTGCTGCGTCCTGCAGCGCTGCATCGACCACGCATCCGGCGACCAGAAGCTGTGGCTCATCCAGCGCATCACTGAGCACGCCCGGGTCCTTGTCCAGGACCCCTTTGGCAACTACGTCGTCCAGTACATCATCGACCTGAACGAGCCTACTTTCACCGAGCCCATCGTGGGCATGTTCCAGGGATGCATCAGCCAGCTATCCCGCCACAAGTTCAGCTCCAACGTGATTGAGAAGTGCCTTCGGTGCGCCCAGGCTCCTTCCAAGGACATGATTGTCGAGGAACTCCTGGGCCCCCAGGAGATGGAACGCCTGCTCCGCGACTCGTTTGCCAACTATGTCATCCAGACCGCCCTGGAGTACGCAACCCCTCATCAGAAGTACCTTCTTGTTGAGTCGATCCGTCCTATTCTGCCTCAGATCAGGACCACTCCCTACGGTCGTCGCATTCAAGCTAAGATCTCTGCCTTCGACAACCGCGGCAGCGCTGCTTCTAGCGGGCAGGTCACTCCGGCCGACAACACCCAGGGCCAGATTCCCCTCCGCCCTACACACGCTCGCGGCATTCCCTCCACTGGCCCCCTGATGCAACCCAACAATGTCCCCAACGGCCCTATGCCCGGCATGGGGAACCATGGTATGCCCCAGAACGCTACGGACAGAGAGCCCCTGGCAACTTTGCCTAGCCGGCCCCGACGGCCAACGGAACTATTAATAGCGCCGTCAATGCCGGCGCCAACACCAACTGCAGCGTCAACATTGGTGCTACTATCAATGCTAGTCACAACACGAGCAGC
>SSHR01001050.1:0-14733 GCA_006518225.1 Fusarium neocosmosporiellum | reverse complement strand
TCAGAGGGGGTGTCAGATGACATAAAACCCCTCTCGAGAAAAGAGGGGGCAAGAAGGATGACGAAGAGACAATTAACATTCTTGGGCTTCATATTAGAATAATTCCTATCAACTTGATCGAATGTGCCGTACGCGATCGAACACATTATATATTTTTATAATAGTATTTAATATAAGAATAGATACCCTCTTCTAAGAGAAAGGGCACTACTTTATATATTATATATATTAAAGTAATTCACTTATATCCTAATAGCTATAGTAATATAAGGAAGTAATATATATTCTTTATAGCCTGTAATATATTAATACGCAGCTAATAGATAACTTATTATATAGTAAATAGCTTCTTATATAATAAATCATTCTTATCCTTTAATTATACGTATAAATTACGCTTCTATAGATTAAAGAGAGATCTCTCTTGCACACACACAGATGTATTACATAACAGATCTTATTCGCACAGCCGGCTGTGCGGCGGTCACGTGGGCTTATTTGCACAGCCGGCTGTGCACGTATGGGTCGCCATTACAGTGGGTGTTGCTGACTAAGTGTACGGGCCTGTCACTGTACGGACCTGTGCGCCTAGACGGCGCCGAGTACGTGTATTCGGTCCATTGATCCCGAATCAGTATATTCGTGTTATGTTCGTGTTCTCGTGAAGTATCTGCCCCTGAAGGACCTGCTTTTAATCTTAAGATCCTTGACCCACACGTGACACCCAACATATTCAACACATTCTCACTCGCACGGAGTGAGAGAGTGAGCGGGACGACTCGTTCCGGAGTGAGCGGTAATACGTTGATCCGTGCCGTGCAGTGTCATGCATTCGGTCGTGGCATAGGTCGTGACACTGAAGCACCTACTGTAATTGCTACAATAACGATTATTGTCAGACACGCGTGTTCGTATAATGATGGGGACAGATAGTCAGAAGATGGAGGAGGAGTAAGAATGATTGATTTAGGATGATGATCATGTCTGTGACTGATCTGTAGATATGTTCTCTCCTTGTTCTTTGTTCTCCCTCCTCGTCTCTATATCTGAAGAGGCGAGGCTAAGATACTAGATCTGCTGATCCTGCAACAGGTCTATAACGCTGTTCAGACAATTCTTACATCATCGTGAGATATCTTCCCTTGAGGTGGCTGCCTGTGTAATACTATCATGCATGCCGCTTCTCTAATAATATCCTCCTCTAGACTAGCTATTCTTATACTTAGAGAGCCTATTTTTAACTCTTAGGCTTTAAACCCTTTTAATATTGTAGAATACTATCTTTTAGTTAAAGGGCTCTTATTTTTACCTAGATCTTTAATAGGACGGCTGGTTTTTAATGTATTATTAGAGCCGAGTTATCTATCGCTAAGGCCCTCTGGTATAGGCATTGTTTCCTTCTTATCTAGTGGAATCTCTAGATGTATGAGGCTTTTCCACGTGAAATTAGCTAATTCATGGTCACTCTGAAGCTTAAGAGGATATTTTCTTATGCAAACGAAGGCGTTTGTTATAAGTTCTAAACTCAGGCAAAGTCGAGAAATCAGGCTCAGCACAGCCTTTCTAAGAACAAAGATAACTATCACTCCGCTGCATGTTCAGTCTACCAATGAACTGACCCGAAACGAGAGCAGGTTGCGCCATAAAATCCAGAACCGGCCTATGAAATAGCCTGGATGAAGTGCAAGGCATAGAGCCACGCTTTAAGTGATCTACAGTATTTCTCACCGCTGCGGATGAAACTATCTTCATAACCATATACTGGCGGAAGCTGGCATCGACAGCTTCGAAGGGCCTGCAGTAAGTCAGCTGCTCCTCGCCGTTCGTCTACTTGCCGTGCATCCGCTATTGTTTATGACTCCAACTCTCGCCTTGTGATCCACATTGGGCAGGTCTTATTAAAGAGATCGCGATTTTCTAGCACCTACAAAAAGATATGCATATATGTTTATCTGTAAAGGACGACACGACTGCAGAAGGATGTGTAACAAGTTTTATGAGAGAATTGAAACACCCGAGAGTGTAGGTCAACCCGACGGCAGGTACTTAGCTACCTCTTTAACAAACTTGCGAACGCCTTGGTGTTCTGGGGGCTACTTGGCGCGTCTTTGTGGCAGTTTTGCAGAATTCGAAAGTAGTCTAAGAGCTGGCTCTGGGTGGTTCAATCTCCACAAGGCCATAGCCCTTAAACTTGCGACCATTCAGATGCCTGCCGGTGACTTTGACGAAACCCTCCCAAGTCGCAAACTGCCCACCATCGGCATACAGTTCCTGGTCATCTCGCACACTAGACACAGAGAACTGGGTACCGTCGGCTAGCTTCACAGTCCAGTCAAGGGCGTACTCGACGCCCGATGCAGGAGAAGTAAAGGTTCGGTCAGACGTCTCCACAGATGCCACAGGCTCAACAATTTGTACCCCTCTTCCATCCCTAGAGGTTGAGATTCCTTCAGAGCCCGATGTAGTTCTTGGCCAAGTCCAAATCGAGTAGGGTATGTCAGGTGCTCCAGGCTCATCGCCCTCGATGTGGAGTTGAAACCAAGTCCATGACGCAGGGGCTCCGCCCCATTGTCTGTCGTACCAAGTCACAGATCTCTTGGTATCAACAGAAATCTTCTTCCCGTCGATCTGCAGCCACCCTTTAGTCTTGCCAGCAGGCATGGACCACTCATATACCGTAGAATTGGCGGCTTGGAAAGAGCCAAGTCCACCATTCAATATGGCAGGAGAGGATAATTCGAAGGTGAGATCAAATTCGGATCCGGAAATGCTGCTCCAGGTCCGCATAGCTGGAGATTTATCTGACCCAGTAGAACTAAATCCGTAGTCTGAATACGTTGCATTCAAGTCGCCAGTGGCCGAGTATACGTTAGAGATATTGGAGAAGATCTCAAAACGGCCATAACGGGATGTATTACTGATATCAAGGACTGATCCTCGATATAAAGATGGCGAGACTGGCTGGCCCTCGAGCACATGGGATATGATCATGTAGTCATGATCGTCAGATCCACGAATGAATGAAGACGACCAGAACGAAGACCCATCGGGTACGCCAGCCTTTGTTTGAGAGTCGAGGAGATTATATGCAATTGGCAATTTATCCTTCATAGACAAGGTCAGCTCACTTGGAATACGATGGCCGAAATAAGAGCAATCACATACCAGTCCATTCGCAAGGAGACCCTCAATCTCGGGACGGAATGTAGTAGTAGTAGCTTCGGCCCCCAGACAAAGGCCCAAGATTACGGCTAATCTGGTCGACATACTTTGAAGACAATGAAAGAAATAGACAAAATTGGGTGTTGGTGATCGTGATAAAAGTCAACTCTTGTGTAACCGATTCTAGTAGTACTCTGTTGAGTGCTGGTATCACCATTGAACATATAGGTGCTCTTTATCGGTAGATGAGCTGGGTCGACGTCGCACATGTCGGCATTGCGGCAGGCTTGTAACCCCGAAACGCCTTGTATTGGTCTCTATGAGCCCCGAAGCCGCTTATTAACATGATCCTAACTCCGAGGGCCATTTATGCTATGCACCTTTAAACCTAGCCTTGTAAATCAAGTTGTTCCTTAACCCGCGTCACAAATTTGTGGCTGTTTCACCAAGCTTGCCAGTAACCTATCGCACCTCATGGGTAAAGTTTAAGGCCCTGTCAACATTCTTGCTCTTAACCTTTAAAGCTATTCCCAGCTGGATGAAACAGACTAAATTCTAATATTAAACTGTTCGAGGCTCCGATTAGTCAGCGGTAATTTCGATCCTGTCGGAAACCTAGTAGGCAGAGTCGCCAGACCGATCTTGTTGTTGATGATACTCTAAAATTGGCCACGTCAGCAATACGAGGTTGTAGACGTAATTACCCTCGGTGAGGCTATATCAGCCAAGGTTCTGGCAACATCCATCTCGTGTCTCAGAGTCTTATCATCTACCAAGCTGTGAAGAAGTACCGTACCATATCAAAACGATGGAATCACAGCAGAAAGAGATATTGTACGAGATAGAGTTTCAAATGATTCATTGTTTCAGGAGAAGATACAGAGGTACTTTTGTTCTCGTTGCAGAACCTCCGCCAGTACCATGCCCACTAGGGATAATTACGCCTACAACCTATGAGTTTGACTTTGTTAGCATAAACACAGCCGCGCAAGGGCTGAGCCACTTTCTCCGCCGCCATCGGCAGTTTGGAAGTGCCTGGTTTCTCGAGGTTGAAGAGTCACGGCCGAGCGGTTGACTCGCGTGGGCTCCGTCGCTGCTAACTTGAAGCCCCTGAGCATGGAATCAGCCAACCTGTGGGCTAATTTGAGCGATAATTCTTGCATCTCGCCTCAGGACGACCTGTTCAACGAATGTAATACATCAGTTGGCGGCCTCACCTTAACACTGACTGCCCAGGACCTTTTATGACTACGCTTACGGATGCAGGGGTTATATCATCTTAAATTGCTTAAATAGAGGCTTAGCCCCCACGGGATGTTTGTCAATCACCCACCACGCTTAAATATCCGTTCCCTTGTCCTTCTTTTGGTTGGACTCCCACTCCCTAATTGCGTCTTCTGTGCCCCCAATCGTCTTCCAGCAATGAAGGCCTTCGCTCTATTGGCCTGGGCCTCCTTTTCGTCTCTGGCAGCTGCCATCTGCCACTATGGCACTATCTTGAACCCCCGAACTGACTTCTCTCGCCGGGCCGAGGGCGGTTTTGGCTATAATGAGCTTCAGGGGCCCCTTAACTGGCACGGCTTACGCTCCGAGAACATGCTCTGTGCTACGGGCAAGAACCAGTCGCCAATCAACGTTGTCACTGGCGAGATTAACACCGTCAATGGCTCCTCCTTTGGCTTTGAGGCACCCTCTTACCCCAATGGTGCCGAGTTTGAGAACATTGGGACCGGTGTCCAGGTCTATGTCAACGGGACTGCTACCGTCAGGGATAAGGAATACAGCCTCCAGCAATTCCACTTCCACACCCCCAGTGAGCACCGGGTCGATAGCGAATATTACCCTATGGAAGTTCACTTTGTATTCCAAGCTGACGGTAAGATGACGATCATTAGCCCCAATGGTTCGAGATGGTATACTTATATTCTATGCCACAGATGAGTCCTTGGCTGTTATTGGTTTCCTTATTGAAATTGCTGATAGCTGCGACTCAATCGATAGTCTTATGTCTTCAGTCCTCAGTAACGTTGGCAATATCCCCAGTGCTGGAGATATCACCACTACGGGCCCCCTTGACTTCACCGGACTCAAATCACACCTCTCCAGCGGTCACGTCTTCACTTATGACGGCTCCCTAACTACCCCGCCCTGCAGCGAGGGTATCTCTTTCAATGTTGTCGCCAAGCCTATCTTCGTGGATGTTGCCACCTTTCGAGCTGTTAAGAGCGTCATCAAGTTTAACTCTCGTTACACTCAGAACAGCCCTGGCAAGACTAACCTCCTGGATAATGCCTACAATGTTCTTCACGGCTCGTCTTAAGAAGATTCTCAAAGAACTGCAGTGTGGAACGGTGGTTGGGAGATTGGGATGGGTGTAAGTGATGCAGTATAGACTACCAGTAATGGTTGTATCAAAGTCTGTAACGTATTTAATTGCCAACTGGGAGTTCTGTGCTGTGTGAAATGCTTAAATCCTTGTTTACACTCCTTTTGATTCATCTGCTTTAAGCCCAACTGACTCTGGCCTCGGAAAGAACAAGGGGAACCTAAGCGGCTAACCTCGGGCTTCTTCCGTTGCCTCTGCCCATTATCCGCATTCCTTACGATCTAGACTCAGTACTCATCTTTTTCGGCAGGCCCAGACATGTAAGGCCTGTAAGCGTGGCCATCCTGTAGCAGCCGGATCCAACTACCGAATCACTTGCAGGAGCGTTGCTCCTGGCAGCCCGGGGAAGGGGGGCTAAGCGTATCCTCCTGTCGCTAGCGACGAAGGATGAGGCAATTGGCTGAATAGGCATATCAGGGTCTCTACCCCGGGTTCTTGGGGCTTACATCCTTGCATTCCGTGGAATCAACGCGGGGAAGCTCCCTTGTAGCCCCACAGTCTAGAAGCGACACGCTAGTTCCCCGATCTAAAGCATTCCATGGAAGCAAATGCGGAGGCGGTGGGATCCGAAAATAATCAATGGAGAGGCAATAGTTCTCCGCCCATGTATAAGATACGGAGTAGAGTGGAGCCGCTATGCTAGCCGCCACCCACGAGCATGTCAACCACCATGCAGGGTAGGATGTACTCGGCATGTTGTCGGGGGCGGACCCGCTACAATTTTCTAGATGGTTTAGAACTCCTTCAGCTCCTATTCCCACCCGTGTAGGCGGCTTTTCGCTGCTCCTCAGGATGTGTTCTAATTGGCAGATGATAGAGGATCCACGCTTTGGTGGCCAGTCTAGGCTTCTCATAATCGTTGTGTCACTTTAAGGTTATTCGCTACGGGAAGGGTGATTCAAGTGCAAGAGGCTCAGGCTGCTGCCGTGACGGCCAATCCGACGCAAACAAATTTGTAACTTACCAATACTTAAACAGCTAAAGGCACGCACCTCTAACACCTCTGAATACTTTCGTACTAAGATATGAGACAAGACACACCTTTAGGGATTGCGCATTCAACCCTCAATTGAGAATGGAAGGGCCCCAGTATTATGGAGAAGACCCTGTCTCCATCGACGGCCCGTGCCATGCCGCTCTCCACGATAATGAACGCGTGAAATTAGGTCCATCTTACGCTTTATTTTGGCTGATGTTGCTGTTCGGAAGAGCTCAATTTCTAGGCCTACCGGTAGTGGGTCCGGAGGTTCCCTAGCTTCCTTCACATTCCACAAGGTCAACCACAGATCCAGATGAAGGGCCCCTCACCTTTGGTGCAGTGGAAAGCGCCGCATGAGTAGACACAAAGGTCGTAGGTAATGGAGGGGAAGCGTGTATACTGCAGAGTACTGCTTCTATGCGCAGTGGCGCCGATGCTATACGAGTCGATCTAGACGAGTCATGCTTGAGATCTGCAGGGTGCGTCCATGTGTGCGTCTCGAGAGCTCGATGGCGACAAGTATTTAAGGCGGCCGATCTCCTACCCAACGTACTTGTACAGGATTCACTCAAATCCCCCCCAAACCACTCCAACGCCTCAGCAAGCCCTCCTCAGAAGAAAGCACCCTCCATGTCTTTTCAGAATGGTTCGCCTCGCCATCTCAGTCCTCGCCATCTTGGCATCGCTACCCTCATTGCGGGCTTCCCCTGGTTTCGAAGAGACGACGGACCGCCGCCAAAAAACGCAAGCAACCGCAGATATCCGGAAAGTCATTGGAGACGTCGTCAATGAGCCAGACAAATACGGTGACCCCCGCCGTGTTGGCAATTAAGGGAGAATCCCGAGAGCTCTTGGCGGCGAGGGTGTGGGACCAGATGATTATGACAAGGAAGCACGGAAGCAAGTCTCCCCAAGGGGAGAGATGTGCTTGGTGCTAGTGAGACGACAAGACAGCTGGGCTTTGGGGATTGGTATCTTCATTCTCGCACAAAAGGTACTGAGTTGTAGCTTGCATCACGCCAAAGTGGCAATCAGCCAGACCGTCTGACAGCCGTTCTGATATCCTCTCGGTCTTTTTTGTTATTCTTTCCGCCAGCGAGTAAATCAGAGAGAGAACATTATCGTGCAGCCTGGTGGGTAAGTATGAATCAAGGTACGTTGCTCTGAATATTGTTGTCTACCGCCTAAGTGGCCTTGCAAGCACAAAAATTCGTCCAGCCCCAAGACTTACAGTCGTGCATCATGTTTCCAGCCTGGCATGTCTGCAAGATCTTTGGCTGGAGCTGCACGTCGAGACTTGAGCGCGTCGCCCCCCGGCCTCCACCTCCAAGACTCGGCAAGCTGCTGCGGCAGTGTACCTTCCAGTAACTCGACAACATACTTCCCAATGTTGGGCAGCAGTTTGAAGGTGTGACTACAGAAGAAAGTTAGAAAAGTAGTCATAGTTGCTGTGTAAACGTACCCGCTGTCTCCCGTCGCCAGGATCAGGTTCTTCCACTTAGGATGCTCGCAGATGAGAAGGTTGGCATCAGCAGTGTCTGTACACCAACACATGGCACGATCTACGATCTTCCTGTCTCGAAAATCTGGCAAGAACCGACCCATGGCCTTTCGAATGCTTGCCTCAGAGGCGTCTGGGTAGCTATCGGTGGGATGGCTGGCGTGAGACCGAGGAACCGAGATAAGCTTAGGATGTGCGGCGCCAAATGGCTGATATTTCTTGAAGTGGGTGAATCCTGGAAACTCATCGCAGATCTTAATGATACCATCTCTGTAGGAATATTCTTAGCATGTGTTTTCAGTCTTTGGCGGCGCGGCTTACTCGTTGGGCTCAAAGAAGAATCCGTACTCGCCATCGTACACGACGGGAATGTTCTTGTATTGAGCTGCCTCCTCAGGGGTCAGCTGGATATGGGCCAAGACCCAGGCCTAGTGCCAGACCAGTCAACACCGACGTTGAAGAAACCTCCTGATAGGAGGACACGGGTTATATGACTGCACTGACCTTGGACACACACTGATCCTCTACATCTACCAGCGACGGCGTCCACGCCCCAGCGGCCAGAATGATCCTGTCAGCATAATATTGAGTGCCATCGACAGTCTCAACGCCAATACATCTTGATCCGTCGGCGGCGAAGAGAGGTTGCTTGAAAGTACCGGCCCTGTGACGATGTAAGCGCAAAATACAGTCGCGACGATGGCAAAAACCTACCCTCCAAACCCGAAGTGTACGCCTTGGCTTTTGAGAAAGCGCCCGATTGCGTCGATGGCCTTGGCCGCAGCGAGCCATCCGCCGTCAGTGGTGAACAAGCCCTTCCATCCCTGTATTAGTCTGTCAGCCTTGATCGCTCAAAATCTTCAAGGCGTTTTACCTTTACATGCTCCTTTGTGAACCAGGTCATTTTCGCCAAAAGTTCATCCTCGCTTTCAAGCCAGGTGTTGGCCTTGTCCAGGTCAACACCTGCGTCGATGAGAGTCTGGTGTTTTCTTCTGAGATTTGCAATACCCTCTTTGGATGACGAGCAGTCAATCTGGCGAGTCGTTAACTCGAATTCGACTTAGGATTTGCCCAATAGCTTACCATGCCGACATTGTGGAAGAAGGGCTTGAACAATGGGTCGTTCCTCCACATGTCTAACGCCTCAAGCGACAGCTGCAAATCAGGCTTGTTGCGTAGTCGAATGCTCATGATCTTGTTCAAGTCGAACCCAGCCGATTGCGCTGAAGGGATCGGGTAAACATCCAGGACGGTGATATTTGAGGGCGAGTACCCAGAGCGTATAAGGTGCAGTGCCGTGGAGGAGCCCATGGTGCCGCCTCCACCGACAATCACCACCTTTGTCGTGTCTCGTGATGGCGTCATTTGTTGTTCTGTTAATCTCGAAGTGTCTGGGCGCAAAGCTAAAGGCAATCAAGGATCGGGTCGAGGCTGGTAGGGACTTGTCCAGCAATTAAGGCGACAACAAGACCCCACAATCCCAGCTCTAAGCGACTTTATCAAGGCGATTTCAACGACTTTGCTCTTTCTGATCTACTCTGATCAGCAGGTCGGCTGACAAACTCGGGAGCTGCGGGGAAAAACTCGCCAAACCCCATGGGGATAAGGATAGAAATCACCGTGTTCTTGAAGCCCATTGGCTCAAGACGACGTGATGGGCTATCTAACAGTTGATTTCCCCGCTGGCTGCTCGCTTGGACCTTCATGCTCTGACTCGCTCGCTCCACCCAAGATAACCCTCCTGGCCACTCGCCTGGACCTTCCACTCTCGAGAGAGGTTATCTCGACAGGGTTGTTATACATGTATTCGGATGTATATAAAGAGACATCTTGCACAACCTCCCTTCTATCATTGAATCCTACAACTAAACATACTTGCAATAACAACTCGTCCACAATGGCCAACTCAAAGACTACAGTCTCTGGTCTCCCTGACCATGGAACGGCAACCACTGAAGAGATTTCCATTCCTCGGTGGAAACGAGTATGGCAGCACAGTCTGACGCAGATGACGCTGCTGAGCATCCAGGCATTCTGCGGACCAGCCATGTCAGATGCAATTGCAGGTGAGTGGCATCTATACCGAATTTCATCCTCGATTGCCACCGGCTAATGCGAACATGTTCTAGGCCTTGGCGGCGGCGGCCTTGCGACTCCTCAAGTGTCGAACATCGCCACTGCTCTGAGATATGCCATGCTCGCTTGCAGTACGTATCCAGGCACAGGGAGTTCTCACTTGGCTAACAATGGCCATCAGCCTGCTTCATAGGAGGCCCCATCGTGAACAAGCTTGGCGTCAAGTGGGCTCTAGTCATCGGTTCCATGTCCTTCCCCGTCCAAGGATCCGCCTACTACTGCAACAGCAAGTTTGGCAACCAATGGGTGAGCGAGCTTGATTTTATTATTCAGGGCCGATGCACTGATAAGACTCGAATCATTAGTATCTCATTCTGAGCGGTGTAATCGGCGGCATTGGCACTGGATGTTGGTACGTGGCTGAGGCCGGTGCAATTATGACGCTTGCACCGTCTGGTGCGCGTGGCAAGTATCTCGCTCTCTGGATCGTGTCTCGGAATCTCGGCCAGCTTGTTGGCGGTGCAATCAAGTAAGTATCTTGAAGTTTGGTGTGTATGACTTTGGCTAACAATATTCTTTTCCAAGCCTGTCAAAGAACCACGAGAAAGGTGTCAGCGGTGGAGTAACGCCCGACACATACATCGCCTTCTTAATTATTGAGTGCATGGCGTGAGTATATTTCCATCCTGAATCTTTGCCTCCGCTGATGGGGTCCTAGTCTGCCATTTGCCTTCATGATCACGCCGTTTGAACGCGTTATTCGATCTGATGGCACGCACATCGTCACCGCCGAGGCTCTCTCCACTAAGCAGGAGGTCAGGCGGATTGCAAAGACCATGACCTCGAGGCTCATCGTGCTCTCGTCTCTCTGGGCACTCTGGTCCTTCTTCTACAGGTACCATGAAGCTCTGCCAACCCCATGACAGGCATCAGAAACTAACAA
The DNA here is from genome assembly GCA_006518225.1 of Fusarium neocosmosporiellum. Taxonomy (NCBI): domain Eukaryota; kingdom Fungi; phylum Ascomycota; class Sordariomycetes; order Hypocreales; family Nectriaceae; genus Fusarium; species Fusarium neocosmosporiellum. Next base: position 3,686 of record SSHR01001050.1, on the reverse strand, counting down.
AGGGACAGCGGCTCTTGGTCCACATATCTGGGAATCTACTTTTCAGTCCGTGCCCGCGCCCTTTCATCGCTAATCTCGCCATTCTTCTGCATGCAAGTCCAGGCTCTTCCTTGTCCTCTGCCGACTGCCTACTAATACCTCTTCAGTGTCGGCTGCTTCGGCCTTGGATTCATCCTCGACGCTAAGTACCTTTCACAACGCCGCCGCGCCCAGGTCGGTCTCTATACCGTGGTAATTCTCAATATCGGCGTCTACATTTGGTCGATTATCATGCAGGTCAGATTTCGGCGCAATGATCCAGGTGCTATCGACTGGGACCACAGTCTATATGCTTCCTCCTTCCTGCCCTACTTCTTTATCCAGACCACCGGCCCGTTGTCGCAGTCATACATGTACTGGCTTCTGTCTTCGTTTGCAATGAATGCTCAAGGCAAGTTTATCATGTGTGCCACTGGTTCCCAGCGCTAACGGCCATGCCAGAAAACGTCCGCAACGGAGCTGCCTTTAGGTGCATTGAGGCTATTGGCCAAGCCATCGCCTATGGTATGAACACTCAGACAAAGAGTGACCCTCTTATTGGGTTGTAAGTTCTCCCCTTTGGTATACACTCATGAAAGGATACTTTCTGACATCTCCTTTAGCTGCGTGACATTTGCCCTGCTTGGTGCTGCTCTTCTCCCAATGATCATGCTGGTAAATACAACGCCCGACAGGATCCCCGCAGATGAGATCGCCGAGCAACAGTTGAATGCACTGGGAGAGAAGACTAGGGATATAGAGACAGTTCACCCGGATGTCGAGAGCAAGAGTTAAAGGGAGCAGATATCCAAATCACCGACTTAGCTACTTAGCACATATTCATACCTAGGTAGCTTATCCCAGCGCACCTAGGCAAGTATGGAGTAGATAGTGAGAAGGGACTCTATAAAAACTTTAATCTTGGATCTTTTTCTTATTCCTTCAGATAACATTTTCATTCTAAAGTATAAGTACAACCACAAGGATTTGCTCAAAATAGCCTCAGCGGTGTGCTAATATGCGTCCCTGAAAACTCGTGCTTCCTTGATTAGGTATCGATTGACCAACTCATCGGTATTCATAATGAGGCGAGACAGGAGGCTTGGTTACAGTCACCACCTGCAATGCAGCAGGAGGTTCTTTTCTGGGGGCGAATCGATAATACAAGTCATCTGGTCGGGCCTAAGCGATCTCCGCGGGGCGGGCCGGTCTGCCCAACCACGACTTCATGCTAACATGGTGTGCCGGGTAAGCATATCACCTCACAACTGAGGAAACATAGCCAATGATTGCCCATTCGGTCCCCCCGTTTCGAGTTGCCCGCCTGCATTCATCAGTCTGTCACAAGTGCCACTGCACGGATGATAGCCCTGTGTGCTAATATGCCTTGCTTACCCCCTTCGACGGGGCTGTTGTGGCTGCAGTCGGTCAATCAAGCCGTTTTTGGGCCTTCAACAGGGTTTGCGTCGAAGCCGAAAATGGCAATTGACCGGGGCAGTTTTCTCGTTTCCCGAAGGAGGAATAATGTATGTCATCATCCCCATCAGCGACCCTAACCCCCACTCCACGGCGAAGCCATGCCTTAAAAGCTTTAGAAACTAGGTAAATAGCAGTAGACCGATGCTACAAATGTAGGAGCGATGATCCAAACCAAGGCCATTTTTAGCTTCTGTCTTTCCAGGAGAAACAGCAGGCATCTAGGCCGTGTTGAATTTGATCATCTGCTCGTAGGGTCATCATCCAGTATTTTCTCTTCCTTTTTAAAACTGAGCCGATCAAGCCGCTTCCTAATTATTTGCGGCGACAGGGAATAAGTACCTTAAGCCATGGAAGCTGGGGAAGGTGCATGGGCCGAGTTTTCTTGTGTTCGGACCCAATACGGAGCACAACGTCCGAGGAGCGTGCACGGACCAGAAAAATTGTATCTCATGAGTGCCCATAAGCCCTCGCCCCACACCACCCCTGACATCACGAGGGTACGAGCGGGGTACGGAAAGTTAGTTCAGTGAAGCAATTCCCGCCAAAACACCATAAAAATCATTTTGAAGCCAACAATGAATTCCTAATCAATTCTAGAAGAGAGTCAGGCACTCAATGCCTATGATGACAAGAGCTTTATCAAGGAGGATCACTGTCGCATTTCCAGCTGAGGCAAAAGGGAATGCGCACTCCACAAGTTGCAGTGCTAGATGGTCCTATAGGCTGAATGTGACAATCACAGTCATCAGCTGCACCCAAATGACCCTACCCGGATAGCTGTTTTTCCGGCCAAAACTGACCGCGGCACCAACTTCGAGCCTTTCCACGTAGAAACACGCAACTTTCGCATCAGCACACTGCCGCCAACACCTCTACAGCTATTCCAGCTTTTCCTTCCTATTTCCCTCGTTGAGAAATGGGCCCAATACACCAAAAGCTAGATCTCGTGGCTCAAGGAAAATGACATTGTTGATAGCTGGAAGCACCCGATGACGAAGAACGCAAGGCTACGAGCTTAGCAAGGAACCTCTATTACAGAAGTATATATCTGGCTTGGAATGCTAATTTATATGGGTATACATAAGGAAAAGACGATTAAGAGCCACTGGAGTACCCCGAAGCCGGGGCAGCAACGCCCTGAACACTCAATCATCAAGTTCATGCCGTATTAGAAGTTTCAGATCCTTCATCGTCACCTTCGCCCCTTTGACCACACTAAGATCGATGAGACCGGGCCTCTTCCGAAGTTATTCTAAGCTTGTGATAAGTGGTCTAATCATATATAGGCCGCGTATGCGGAGATCTTCTTACCGGGCTCTCATTTAGCTGTGGATGAGTGTATGATCCGCTACATAGGCAGATCCAACGCGACAACAATCGTCAAAGGCAAGCCTATCCCTCTAGGCTTCAAGATCTGGGTCATCGCACAACAGGGCTTCTTTATCCACTGGCTGTGGCACATCAAGGGCGCGAAATACGGTGCTGTTGGTGTTGAACTTCCCCCGCGGAGGTCATCCACACAAGGCCGCCGCACGAGGGCTTCTAAGGCCACAGAGAAGCAGCCGGCATTAGGAGACAAGCCTATCGCTTTGAACTCGACCCAGAGTGTCGTTGTTGCTCTAGCAAATTCGCTGCCAAAAGCGACATATCACGTTTTTATGGATAACCTCTTCTCGTCGTCAGATCTCTTCCGCAGCCTCCGCACACATGGCCACGGGGCCACAGGCACGGCTCGACCTAACTGCGGCATCCACATAGAGCTTCAACGGGATAAGAAGGCCGACGGGGGGGTCAAGACCAGCTATAACTTTAACCAGGTCAAAATGATCCCGACCCCTAACAATAAGGTACCAATCTAAGACACTTTTATATATGATTTCCTTACTAATTTGTCCTTGTGCTATATAATCAGGTTAATCAGATCGCTTGGAAAGATAACAGCCTTGTGTTATTCCTGACTACTGTGTTTACAGGCGAGGAGCGTGTCGTCCGGAAGAGGAAGAGGCCGTCATCACAGAAGCCAGAGGCTAAGACGATACGCCGTTTTTTTTGGTGATGAAGCTATCAAGGTCATCTCAATCCCGACCGTCGCCGCTGCCTATAATGACGAGATGAACCACGTTGGCCGAGGTGAACAATTGAGGTCATATTATGCATACGATCATCCCCTCCGCCGGGGCCCTTGGCAG
>SSHR01001046.1:4084-14447 GCA_006518225.1 Fusarium neocosmosporiellum | reverse complement strand
CTCAAGCTTTGTTCTGCGGCTGACGAGTAGCCAGGTCTCCTGCTGTGCTGGTACCTTCAGTTTGCGCATTCACGCCTCCCCCAGGTCGAGTCGCGCAACGCCCTCAGCGCACTGATAAATGAGAGTTTTACAGAGGTTGCCGAGCTGCGATTAGAGGTCCAAGACCGTCTCTCTACCTTGCCCCTTGCCGTGTCCGTCGAGTTGCTCTCGGACGGCTCGGTGTGGAAATGTAAGGGCCTCCTCTGTGGCCGATGAGTTTGAGCACATGCTAAACGACCATTTTGTTACAGGGCCTTCTTGCGTGTCGTAAAAACTGGAGTTCTTGATCAAGAAGTTCAAAGACGCCGACAGCACCATACACGTTGCGACAAGCTACCCTCCCTAAGTGAAATTCAGGGACAATCAATGTTCCTGTGCACCTGATTATCGCGCTACAGGGAAACTGAGTAGTCACTACTCCTTTGGTCTTGTATCGAGTAAATAGGAAGGCATCTGTAGGAACAGTGAAGAAAGGGCCTCTTCCTCTTGTACACATAATCCTAGCTAGCACGAGTTGTAATGTGATACACACACTTGCTTCCATCCGGCTTAGTTCAACTTGGGGTGGGTGGGCACAAAGCAGGTGGGGAGGTGGGTAGAAGGTGGCGCGCAACAAACAATCCTCATTAGAGTCTCCCGCCTCCTCTCAGTTCATCTACAAGCATCTGGGATAGTGTGGTCTATGTAATATCATGATACACGCCCAACGTACCAGCTGTTGATTGAGCTCGTTATTGCTGACTTTGACATAACAACATGGCCACACGCAAGGAGTACGTGTTCAAGGTGACCAACGGGGTCTCGATAGCCGCAGATGTGTATTTCAGAAAGGCTACGGTAGCTTCCAAGCTTCCAATCGGTGCGTAACTGCTGCACTGTCGGCACATTCTCGTCTGACACTGAGCTACAGCTTTGCACTTCCATGGTGGAAACTTCACCGTCGGCTCAAAAGAGCTGCTTGTCCGCCACCAGGCGGAAAAGCTCGTCGATCTGGGCTTTGTGGTCGTCTCCGCCAACTACCGACTGTCTCCTACTATTACCGTGTTTGAAGGGCCAGTCAAGGACGCATTGGACGCATACAAGTGGGCGCAGACGACGTTGCCTGACCTGCTCTCGGGCGACGCTGGCGTTAACGTGGACGGCTCGCGAATTGTGACTTTGGGGCATTCCTGCGGCGCCACCCTGGCGCTCCTGACGGTGCGTGGAGGAATTTGGGGCCCATCTTGAATTGGGATGACTTGTGACATGAGAATAAGTATGCTAACACATCGTGTATCTAGGCCGGCTTACCTCACCCACCTCTCGCCATTCTCGACGTATACGGTATCAAATACCTCTCGGATCAAGCATACCATACTCCCTTGCCTGCACCCCCAGGTAGCCCCAAATTTGATCAAGATTTTGTGGGCCAGATATGGAAAGATGTGCCTCCCCCAACCTCTGCTCCCCCTCCGATGGGGCCCTCTGGGCCTGATTTCACAAGCCATCGTGTCGCCTGGATGTTTGAGTCGATGGGAAAAGGGACACTGTTAAAGGCAACTGTGGGAGACGACAACTATGACCGCGTGGACCCAGTCTCGTTGTTTACCAAGGGTCATTTCCCTCCCACCTATTTCATCCACGGTACCGAAGACAGGCTAGTGCCTGCGAGTCTCTCGCAGCGTGCGCATGATGAGCTCAAGAGTCACGGAGTCGAGACTGAACTGGTCCTTGTTGGAGGAGGACAGCATGGATTCGATGAGAGGGCACAGCCTGGAGACAGTGTGTTCGATCTTTTGACCAAGGGCTTCGAGTTTCTTAAGGCCCATGTCTGAGATCTAGTCGTGCTCTATGAAATACGGAGACAGGAGCCAATAGATGATAGTAACCATGCCTAAGATTTCCCATTGCCTGCATCCAACGCTACGAGCAGCATCAACATTGACTGTGCCTATACCCCTTGACTTGACACGCTCACATCAGTTCCTGCAAGTATGTATAGCGTCAGGATCCCATTGTGGTGTGAATTGGAGAATTGAACAAGTAGTCATGAGCATGACATCATGAGCAAGCCCACGAGCGCTGAATAAGATAATCGTCTCTCCGGGATTTCACGGATCGTTACGGGGTTGGGGCAGGTGGATGATTTGCCCAAGGTACTTTTAACTAGTTAGGTACATACCCACCGTGGCGTGGATGGGGTCGATGTCTACTAACGGGGGGTTACTCAGTGGCCAGCCTAGTAGCTTACAATATCACCTTCACATGCTTGATATGTCCTGCAAGGAAGCTGGTAATTTTGGCGGCTGCCAATCTTGAGCTCCGTTTCTCTTTGACACACTTGATCTGCTTCACAATGAGTGGACAACCTCCTCCCAGCGCGCCTACAATGGACAAACCCGTCAATCGCCCGAGATTGAACAAACGAAAGCGAGTCTCGCGAGCATGCGACTACTGCCGTGCCCGGAAGCATAGATGTGATGGCCGCCGCCCGGCTTGCTCATCGTGCTCCGCCACCCGCCAACAATGCAGCTACGGCTCGGGCATCAAGAAGCGCGGGCTGCCGACTGGATATGTGCGGGCTCTCGAGCTGCTATGGGCCCTCGTGTTTACTGTCATCCCCAACAGTACGAGCATAGTCGGAGAGCTCATGCAAGAGATCCAGCTTGCCCTCGATTCCCGCTCGAGGCTGGTCATGGACAGCAAGCTCATCAAAGACCCAGATATGCTGAGGCAGGCTTGGGAGGATAGCGGTATCCAGGGACAATTGGATCAGCTCTTATTAAATATCCAGGAAAGCAGCGATACAAGTGCGAATCCTGTCCCTACCGAAAACGATCAAGGCTCTACCTTGGACCTCCCTCCTCGCCTCAGGTCATTCGAGCCTATCCAGAGTGCATCGGCTGATGGAGCTCGACTCGGCTCGGAGCCCGCAGGTACCAACAGTGCAGAAACACCGTCTCGTCAACGGTCGATAGCAACTCAAGCTCCACCACAAAGAGATGCGACATCTACCACCCTTCCTCAGAATGTCCCGCGCCTGCTGGATATATACTTTGCCCATACCCATTGTTGGCTACCTATCGTGCAAAGGCACAAGATGCTGGAGATATTGCACTCGCCTTCACGAACCGCTCTGGCAGAAGGGGGAAACCTGGCCACTTTCTGGGCAGTCCTCGCACTCTCGTCCCTTCAAGAGTCGCCGGACCCTCTTGGCCCAACTAACCATCGAGACTCCCTCTCGACGCCGGAGCAAATCTACGCCAAGGCAAGACAACAGATACCCAACGAAGGGGCACGGGCGCCCGGCTATGTCCAGGCCTTGCTCATCTTGAGCCTCTTTAAACTTTATCAGGGAGAACTCTCAGCTTCCTGGCATCTAATCGGCCAGGCTGTGAGAATCTGCCTTGATTTGGGGACGTTTTCTCTCGACAGACAAGGTCCAGACGCTGCTTACGGCGGCGACGACAACCAGAACCGGTTACTTCTGAGCTGCTTTGTGCTCGATACTATTGTATCGTGTCAGTTGGGCAAGTCACCCCATCTCAGGACGGCAGATGTACAGTTCCTGCCCACCCTGGCAGAAACAGGCCCGGATGAGTGGGAGCCACGGACTGTGTATCCTGGCAAGTCCAGCGATGGTAGCTCCATGCATCAGCCATTGCGGGCAATAAGCATCTTCAACCGCTATGTTGATGTGATTCGCATTCTCAACGATGCCATGTCAAATACATTGGCACCAAACGAGCTTTGCGTCAAGCACTCATTGGCACTGAGCCGCTGGCATGACCAACTGCCAAAACACTGCGTCCTCTCTTCTTTACCAGGCCAGGATCAGCTCGAAGCCGTGGAAAGATTATCACCACAACTCATTAATCTTCACCTTGCCTTCAAGAGCACCGAGATGTTCCTCAAGGCGCAACGGGCTCTTGCCTCGCAGCACGGACTACCAAGCACGCGAAGCACAGAAGTCATCGGCCTTTCAACCATGCATCTCATATTGATGTTTGCGAAACATTTCGTGATGTCCAGTATGCCTGCTATATTCACTAGTTACCAGGCCATCGGTGACAGAGCAGTCGCCAGGCCAAGCCACTCGCATCTTGCACGGCCAGATCTTGCTGGGAACCACCAGTCCCCGGCGTTGTCCTGCGAGTTCCCCCCGGGTTGCCTGCCAACGCCGGCAGAATATCCAGAATATGTCATGGCTGGTACCAACGACTTGGTGTCTTCTGCCGTCCCGTCACTGTCATGCCACACAGAAGGTAAGTCGACCAGCATTCGGCTCGAGGTAGGGCTGACATGAGGACGACGCAGGTTCGACCACCAATATACACACGCCAGCAACAGATCTGACGCACGAACACGACAAAGAAGCCTGGAAGCATCTATTCGGCATCTTGGAGCTAAGTGAAGCAGGCATTTCGAGCCAAAAGGATCTGAAAGATCTCGACCACTTGAATGGAATGGGATGGTGAGGTGTAAGAATTTATTGTAGTTTAGGCATGGATTTTTCATCATGATAACGATTAGGAGCACTTCTGTGGTAACTGGGATGGGATCAGTTTTACTTCGTATCGAATACTCTCGGAATGGAGTAGTGATGAGCTTGTATACAAGAGTGGTCCCCATCACGGCTACCGGGGACCCTTCAACCTCCAGCCCTATTATTCAGCTTACCCAATTCGATGGCTTGCCAAGGTCATCAAGAGGTGTATCAAAACCGTGGTCAACAAGGTGATGCGGGGAAAGTGGATGGGATGGGATGGGATGGGATGGGACGGGACGGATGGGTGGCATTTCCTTACTGGTGGCAATGACTCCACCCGTTCTTCTACGATGCCGCCCCGAGATTACCGACGGCAGTTGGTTGGTACACATTCCGAAAGGTAGCGCGCTTGCAGCTCATGGTGGCTGCCCATATTTGGCCGCCATTCCTCCCGATGCCTCCATTGTTAGTTCGTTATTCTAAATTCTCACTTCCTTGACTTGGCCTTGTTCCTCAATCCCACCTTATCTGATTCATCATGAGTTCCAACTCGACTGTAACCAAGAACCGCGCCCTATGGCTCTCCTCGTTCGACAAGCCTTTGGAGCTTGTTGACCTCCCCGTCCCCGAGGCAACAGCTGGATCAGTCGTTGTCAAGGTCCTCAACACGGTCGTGTTCCCTTACGCCGAAGACATCCACCAGGGGAGGCTCCCTGTCTTCAACCTCTCTCTTCCTCTGGTGCCCCATCCAAGCCATATCGGCCGGGTGCACGCCGTCGGATCAGATGCAGTCCTCGCCAAGCCTGGCGACCTCGTCTTCTTCTCGGCTCCCATCTTTGCCCGAGATGACCCTGACGTCAACATTATTCAGGGCCACCACGGCGGAGAGGGGCCGCGAGGCCGTAGGCTCATGCAGGGAGAGTGGCGAGACGGCGCCTTGCAGGAGTATCAAAAGGTTCCGCTTGAGAACATCTTTATATTGAACGAGGATCGGCTGTGCAAGCAGCTCGGTTACACACCCGCGGATCTTCACGAGATTTCTTTCTACACCATCGCTGCTGGAGCGTTATGCGAAGCTGCCAACCTCCAAGCAGGTGAAACGATTGCACTTGGACCAGCCACTGGAACCTTTGGCGGCATCACCTCTGATATGGCACTCGCCCTGGGCGCCAACGTCATTGCCATTGGTCGCAGTGAGGAAAAGCTCGCCAGCCTGGCGAAGCAGCTCGGCAACCATGAGCGATTTAGTTATGTTGTCATGACTGGCGATGATGAAGTCGACGCGGCAGCAATCCGCAAGGCCACCCCTGATGGACGCGGCGTCGAGGTATACAACGACTGGGCATCGGGCGCTCTGACGGGCTCCCCATACTTCTCGGCCGCCATACGCGCTGTGCGGCCAGAAGGGCGGGTTGTCCTCAGCGGCGCACCGTCTGGGTCCATCTCTGTGCCGTATACGCTTGTGATGCACCAAAACATCAAGATCATAGGCAAGGTCATAGTCTCACGGGGAGGGATCGACTTGACCATCAAGATGGTGAACTCGGGGATCCTCAAGCTCGGCAAGCGTGGGGGTTCGGCGCACAAGGTGTACAGCTTGGAGGATCACCATGCGGCCTTTCAGGACGCCAAGAAGAACAGTGGCTTCAGAGTCTACACCGACATTGCTCCTAACCCATGGTAGAGTGCGTGTACTTTTATAGGTAGTTGCGCTTATAGAGATTTAATGAGAGAGTTTTACAATGGCGCACAGGGTATGTTGCTAGCCTACAGCGTGATATCAACTATTGTAGACGATGATGATGGTTCCGAGGAAGAGCATCCGTCATGTTCTCATAGACTCGTATCTTAACATAATAACACTTGGGGCCTATTGCCGTCAAACCCCGTAACTTCGCGTGATCCAAGCTCTTTACCATGCGTCGAAAGTGAATTCTGTATCATATGTGACGTTGAACTGGAACCACGATCATACCTAATGAAACCCTGTGTAAAGCTCGGGCATGACAACCGTTGCTTGGAATGGAAATCATGCAAATTAAACGTCATGGCGGAAAGAAGGTTGTGGGGTTGCAATGGTGCCACCTAATGTCATCCCCTTGGCGAGTGGGTATTGTATGGGGGAGGGTGGGTAGTCTCCATGCCCACCGAGACGGAGCTAGCAACGCACAACACCGACTTAACTAACCTTAATAAGGCCGAGTGTCATCGAGATTATTCCTCGTTGGTCAGGCTTGTCCCAACGGCTACTCGATATCCAAGGCCTCCCCGTCGTTTGTTTGTCTGCCCTAATCTTCCTATGCGTCAAACCTAGCTGTCCCCTTATCAAAACTTCCCAAGGCAAAATGCCGTGTGCCAACTGTTACACGGGACATGATCATCCCGGTCCCGTCCACGGACGTGAGGCCAAGCTCCATGGCCACGATGTCTACATTGCAGAGCCTCAGACCAAAGGCGTTTCGCAGACTGGCTTAATTGTCATTCTTTCCGATGTGTTTGGATGGGACACAACCAACCTGCGTGGTGTTGCAGACAGATACGCGGAGCGGACTGGCTGCAGAGTATACCTTCCAGATTTCATGCATGGTTAGTCCGAGGTAGTCTTTTCTTTGCGTTGTGATTGTGCGGCTGACACAGTTTCAGGGACCTCTGCACCTGCATGGACAAAGGGAGTCATTGATAGGATCCTCACTGAAGGAGGCCTATGGGGGTGGCTGGCAAAACCGTAAGATCTACACCGCGCAGCTTTGACCGTTCTAATACTAATGTGGCCCAGATGGCTTGTACTGAAGGCCGCATGGGTCATGGTGCCCTGCAACTTTCGAAATAACCCCAAGAAGCGCTACCCGGGCATCCAGCAATTCATGGATGACCTACGCTGCGCTGAGGCAGCAGACCTCAAAGTCGGCGCGGTGGGCTTTTGCTGGGGTGCATATGGTGTCACGCACATGGCTCACGGCGACTTGGCGAGGAACGGCAAGACGCTCATTGACGCAGCCTTCACTGCCCACCCGAGCGAGGTAGAAGTCCCTCGAGACTTTGAAGGTGTGAAGCTTCCATACAGCATGTCCATTGGCGATGCCGACTTTGCCTTGCCTCTGAAGGAGGTGGAGGAAGCTGCCAAGATTCTTGAAGGGAAAAAGAATGTGGACACTGAGGTGGTTATTATCCCCAACGCAAGGCATGGTTTCGCTGTCAGGGGCAACCCGAATAATAAGATTGAGAAGGAGATGGCGGATCAAGCAGAAGATCAGCTGGTTAGATGGTTTACCAAACACTTGGCCTAGATGAGTAGGCCAGATAGCACGGCAGGCCTCCTATTTATTAAGGCTGTCATTTGGCTCTTGAGGAATGTCATAATTCTGGAATATACTCGTCTTTGATGTGTTACCGAAGAGTCATCATGTGGCTGTGTCAGCGTGTAAAAAAACTCAAGAACCCCCAACAATATGGATACCGAAACGGCCATGACAATTGTTCACTCCTAGACTATGCGTAATCGCATGAACTATGCTAGTGAAGCAAGCCTTGGTAGCTGCGTATAAGCTGGACTCGCTTCCTGGAGCTGCTATGTCCTAGCAAAGTGTGCAAGAACCCAATGTTGTTTTTCAAGGTCAGCTGAAACACAACTTCGCTCAAAGCCTGCTTACACCTACTTTAACGGCCAGGTCTTGTGCTTAATATGTGAGAACTAGAGCTTTTTAACACATTTCGCAGAGGACTGAGGGGTCCTTACAGAAGCGTCCAGCCCAGATCAAAGTGTTTTGAAAAGTCTTGAGGTCTCTTGTGGCAGTAGGCGTAGTCCACCCCTCTTTGACACGGCCTATCAAGAGATAATAAGTAACGACAAGTCTGGACATGTGAGTTCGACCCTCTCTCGCGGTCTGATCTGCACGTTGTCCTTTCTCTGTCCTAGATTGGCGATCCTCTGGCCCGTTAAAGCGAGTTTCAGACGCGTTTCAAACTGCAGTTCTCGCCTTGCCCCGTGTCGGCCGCGGCTACTTGTTTCAACATGATGATTCTATCAGAATTTCCCGATCAGGTAAGCGGCTGACTTGTTGAAATGTAAGGTTCACTGCGCGCGTAATAACAGTGTTGCAATGAGTTTCCGAGTCATAAGCGCAGTAAGAGTATCAAGGATACTATGATAAGCCTTGACAAGACCTTCACGGCAAGGAACAGCCCCCTTATCGTTGTTGTAAAGCATATCGGACACCGCGCTGTTCATGGGAAGATAGCTGCGACAGGCCGACTTCTAGGACGGAGAGCACTCAACTCTAGAATCAGCTTATGCGAGCAACGAACGAAACGGCGTCCCAGAAAGGGAATCGAGTGGACTAAACAGCCACAATTTGATCTGAATATGAAACCTTTCCAGGAGCTTTCCGAATTTTGGTAAGCAACAACTTTCTGGGTCGCAGATCAGGCCTCAGGTACCTCGAACTCGGCATTTCCAGTGCAAGCTTGGGTGTCCGTTTCATCTGGCTACTCTTGTATTACAATAGCAGCCCTGCATTATAACGACGTTGCCCTATCTGTCAGCTTCTAACGACGTAGTGCAGCACCCTAGCCCTCTCACGACGGGGCGTAGGATTGTTTCTCCTTTTCCCAAAAAGACAATTCTGATTACACCTCCTGGGACGGCCCTGGCGCGACAACGGCAGCGACTCTGGCCATTGAGTCTTCTATGTACTATCCCTTGAGTTGTGTTAAGCCTCCTGGCCGTACCGAGCCCCATATCTACCTATTTGTTAAGAGGTATATAAGGGGAACGTAGTGATGCGTCATTAATTGATTCCGCCTTATTACCCTATAAATTATTTCGAATTAATTAATTAATGACTTTTTAATTAATACCTATAGAGATATTAGCGGAGGCGCTTAACGCGTATAATAATAGTAGCTTTATTAATAAAGATAATAGCCGTTAAGAGTATAAGAGTAATAGCACCTAGAGACTAGTGTAAGATAGTGGGCCTCAATGGCTGGATTAGGGTGAAATCGTAGATAGAAGGTAGGTCTCTATTGTGTGTAAGACTTCAACTTGCCGAGCCTTCCACGGTGACTCGGCGACAGAGATTTCAGGAGGTCTGTGCACGTGATATCTAGCCGGGGTTATCCCGATTGGTCGGCGCCTTAACGGCCGACTCACATCCTTACAACTAGCTTTTCTAGCTACTAAGGACTAAGGCTTTGATTTTTAACCCTTCGAGGTACCGCGATGAGAGCTTCTCGTTAATAAGCTACCCTAAAGCCCGCTATTACTTTTTTAATACTTCGTGCCTATTTTCCTAGTTAAGAAACTAGGTTAAATATATTAATAACTAGGTTAATAGCCTACTTTAGAGCGGTGTTATTAATAGCTAAGAATATAAAATATAAAAAAGGTTATACCTCTATACCTAGAAGCTAATTATTACTGCAGAGGTATATATCTAGCTTAGGATCTTTATTTATATAGGGGTTTATAATAAAATAATAATCTAAGACTATTAGAAGACCTCTTAGCTAAAGAATTAATAGCTTAAATACTTAATTATTAAGTTTATAACTTATAACTAATTTTAACTCCTTTATTATTACTTATAGCTTTTTAATTATATTAAATTTATTAATAATAATAACTTTCTTATTATCTTCTAATATATTAAGCTATAGTCTTAATATATTTAACTTATAATAAGAGAGCTTTATAACCTAGGCTTATATCTTATTATATGTGACGAATAGGTGTTTCCCAAGGGATAAACCGGTCGTACTGGGTTTATATTAGCAGAAGGGCTAGTCGCGGTGCCTTAAACGGTGGGTTGTCACGTCTGGTAATGTGCTCAAATAGGTATTGAGTGTAACCAAGTT
>SSHR01001041.1:0-18133 GCA_006518225.1 Fusarium neocosmosporiellum | reverse complement strand
TTTGGCATAATGCCGGCGCCGGAGAGTCGGTGGACCATTGATTCATCTGGGCGTGATAGTTGGCGATGTACTGGATGTGCCACTGGGCCGAAGCTTGGGGGGTGATTATGCTGATGGAATTGAGGGCCAGGACGATGCCTGAGGGACCATTGAGTCCCACATAGGCTCGCCTTTGCTATCACAGAGAAGAGGCATCCTGTACGACGTGATGTGGTCTTCCGGATCCGTTTCTTGGGGGGTGCAGAGGCGGCAGAGGCGGCAGGCCCTCCTCCACGATCACAGATAAAGGTAACTATACTCGGGGGGGCTCAAAATCGCCCCACCCCCTAACCTCGTGCAGCTCGGTTGGGGGGTACGTTGAGTTGCAAAAGGTCCGTTGATTTGCAAAAATAAGATACATCCGTATATAGCTAATTTACTATGAGGAGAGAAGTCACTTTATTTGAAGTATGCCATAAGATATTTATATATGAACTTTCATATATGGATATAAGAGTGTAAGCATTTTTCGACTTTCTTATGATATAAGGGTGTTATTTATAATGCCTTATCGCCCTCTTGATACTTAAATTCACCCTTGACAATGATGAATTCCTCTCTATCGCTCTTACCCTCTATTTCATCCATAATTTTAATACTATTAGTCTTATAACTAAGCATCATCGCCTTCCTTGCCCGCCGCTCTTTGTCCTTAAGTACGATGAATCTTATGGCTTCCTGTATGACTTCCTCGTCATAGGAAGGGGGCCATGGCATAGGGGGTTTCTAGTTATACTCTAGCTTTTTCTTCTTATGAAGCTCGCGATGAAGCGCGTACCGTTGGCTTATGAACTCACCTGAATTAAGGTGATAATGATGATTTACCTTATACTACTATTCTGACTGTTTCTTGAAGACTGTGAATGGCTTTTAATGCCTCCGCCTGTGACTATATATCTTATTGACCTTGATGTCTGTAATGCTGTGCCGTACGAGGCACCTGATATGTGCTAGCCATCGCCGGATGTATTTTATTTCGTCGTGGCCTTCTTTCCGTAAAATCCGGCGTTGTTCTTCTTCCTGTGCTGCTTGTTGGTGGTATTCGTCACGGGCGACTTGAAGTCTCGCATCGTCGACGCGAATTGGGCCGTATTTACATATAATAGATATCCCTTCTTGCAGCTTCTCTCGTCTTAATGCCTTCTTTTTGAGACGGTGTATCTCTTGTGTGGCTGCTATGCTATTTAAGGCAAGTGTGGTATTTGCTCTTTTTATCTTGTTATAAATATGGATGATAGATGGTGTGAGAGATACGCCGGATGAGATAGATGCTTTAATATGTAGTCTGACGTAGTTAGAATAGCGATTAATTGTGCGTATTCGCAAGGGGGGAGTGTCGACTTCATTCCAACTGATTCTTAGAGGCGTAGAGGGCGTAGGAAGCTGTATAGGAGGTAAAGTTTGGTCTGATGAAGTTGAACCTTTGGTAATATAACCGGGAAGAAGATTACGAGATATATCATCTGTTAATGATGATAGGGGGTTAATGATCTTGTCTAATACGACTGAAGGATCAAGGGGAAATAGACTATACTTTTGCTAGGCCCTGATGATGATTGAACGTTTAAATGTATGTCGTTTTGCTTCCCTAAGATGGGCAAGAAAGTCGGCTTTCCCGTAGTTAGAGGCGCCGTTAGTAATCTTATGATAGAGAATCTGCTGATGCTAGTATTTGTATAAGCTAAAAACACTAATATCGAGAGGTTAAAGATAATGCGTGAGATGTGGAGGGAAAGGAAAGAGAATAATGTTATGTTGGCTCGTAAAATAGAATATCTTATTCGTAAAATGCGATTCATATCTATCTATGACGATAAGTCTCTTCTAAGAGGGATTAGAAGGTTGAGAAAGGCGCTTAAAATGGATGATCCATTTATAAGCCATAATATTATTGATATAACCCGTTGGTGTTGTGATAATAGTTACTTCTGGGTCGAGATTATTGGTAACCCATTTGACCGGAATGTTGATATTAGGAAGGATTATAAATGAAGCTATTGTCTTCCCGGTGGGCGTGATAGACTTAATGACTATCATAAGAATAGTCTCGTGAGCGTCAGTCAAGATGATCTCCATTACTTCGTGATAGGTCTATAGGAAGGTTCCTTTTTGGAGGTATCCGATCATGAACCTAGTCTTATCGAAGTTCCAGGTATTTTTAGGCAATATACCTTCCTCGTCGACTATCTTCCCGTAGCTATTATAGAAACCCTCTATGCGGCAACGATTATGCATAGCCTTGCGCTTTGTATTACGTGTGGATAACCTCGTGGCCTTGAACACATGCTTATAACGCCTCATAAACCGCTTGGCCCAGGATCGTGAGGCTGAAGCTTCACGACCTTGTGCCTTTAGGATGGTATTTGCGTGGTGTTGAAGGGCTCAAAGTTGCACGTGATGTCCCTATGTGATTCGGCGATATGCCTAGCAAAGTATTGTATTCTCCTTTGCTGCGCTGAGGAGAGTATGGTTACCGCTATTTTGAGTGCGTGGGCTCCTCCCCTTTAGGCGGCCTCGTAGCCTTGAATACGGTACCTTCAACTCGTTAGAAGCCCGTTGGATGGTGTTATAAAACCCCTCCAAGTAGAGCTCGGTAGCTGTGATGGTCTGCTCTTCGAGGTTTTCCTGAGTAATGCGGGAA
Organism: Fusarium neocosmosporiellum; assembly: GCA_006518225.1. Taxonomy (NCBI): domain Eukaryota; kingdom Fungi; phylum Ascomycota; class Sordariomycetes; order Hypocreales; family Nectriaceae; genus Fusarium; species Fusarium neocosmosporiellum. The sequence continues at coordinate 15,453 of SSHR01001041.1, read as the reverse complement.
AATCGTGGCTTATTGGTCTCTGGATTGATCCATTTTTGGACCGCTGATTCTTTAATTAATTCTCCTTTAATCGGCGTAGCCATATTATGGATTGTATGAAAATTGTAAATGTTGTAGGCGATTGAAATACGAGGATGAGGCGTGATGATATCGCTGAAATGGCGATAACCTCATTCAAAGCGGGGTTGATGATGATATTAAGAGGGGCAAGTATGAGAGTAAGGGTGATTATTTATTAAAACGGGGGTACCTCGATTTTGGTAATAATTATACATTAAATTATGTACCTGCGTTATTTTTGTAAATTAATGGACCTTTTGTAACTTAATGTATCCCCCAACCGAGCTGCATGAGGTTGGGGGGTGGGGCGATTTTGAGCCCCCCCGAGTAGCTCTTCCAGTGGAGCTCTTCGTGGACCTTTGGGAGATAAAGGCATAGCCTCGGGGCGCTGCCCAAGCGTTGATTGCTGTGACCAGTTCCTCTCGTGAAGTGTATTGGCCCTCAGGGGGAAGAACATCGTCAGGGAAGCCGTGAGACTCGTCAATTGGATCCATTATAACGGCAGCAAGGCGCGGCAACTAGAATTGATACTGACGAAGCTGTTGATCGTCGGGTTAAGGGCTCAATTGGCGGTGTGAGGCCACCCTTGCAATAAGGCCACATATGCCTCTTACATAACGGATCTTATTTGTACGCCTAGACGTATGAGATATCACGTGACTTTATTTGTACGCCTAGACGTACATGTACGGGTTCCCTGGCTACATATGCCTCTTACATAACGGATCTTATTTGTACGACCGGTCGTACATATATGAGGACCCGCCTACGCGTAACCATATAAAATCGCGCCTAGGCGTGAACCTATGGGGCGCCAGCCAAGGACGATCTATTAGCTAAGCGGCAAGGCTCCACTTCCTCCCGCTTCTTAGATTCGCGATTACCCGAGAGCCCGGCTGACGCATCCAATCACGTAGGCTTACGTAGGTATGCAGTATGCATGTTTCACAGCCCAAGGCTGCACACTAATACCCTGACTACGTAACTGATCCGGATTCAGTATGTCAATGCTCTCGGAAGTCGGTACACCTTTCTTCTATGGTGCCGTAGCCCCGATGAGCCGCTGCTGTATGGTGCTGATGGGAGAGCTGTTCTTTGTCCATCTGGAAGCGGGGCAAATTCAAGCATATGACGAGTGGAATACGACAGGTCATAAAACGAGATGCAGATCCATTCGGTTGCGATAAGTTGTGGCTGGCTGATACTCGGTACCGGGCGACGTTCGGTTGTTCATGTGAAGAGGAAGGAAACCAGGCACAATGAGCCCTGAGCCCTGAGTTCGATGGAAAAGAAAAAAAAAAAAATATCTGGTTAGGAAGGCCGAGAAGGCAGTATACCTATCCATGGGTCGTTCTGTGGGTAATGCTCCTTCGTATCGGAGATATCCCCCTTCAAACGAAAACTCACGATTCCGTACAGTAGTCGACCGGCCGACTGAAAGCCTAAGCTTTACCTCTCGTGTCGCCATGCATGATATCACATGCGAAACGATGATTGTAGAGTTATCTGCCGCTGTTCACGGGGCCACATCTGCCGCTGTTCACGTGGCCACATCTGCCGCACCTGAATCACCTTCTAATGGGGCACTCGAGAATGTGAACGTATCATCCGTTCCTGTGACACCTCTTCGCTAGTTGGACCAAATCTGCAATTGGTCGAGAAGGAAACCACTGACACATCCCAAACAGATGTGTTTCTTAATCCGATTGTAGTTTTTTCCTGTGGTGGATCCGTGTATCGAGAGGAATAGGGGAATAAGATTTGATTCATTCTTAGGCGTATTGGCTGCATTTAGTCACTGTTGGATGTGCAGATTCTTCATGGGTCACTAGGCCAGCGACGGCAGGAGTTAATGGCTACCAAGCAGCCTGTATTGACTCGATCAAGGTGTCCACCTGGGGCTTATCATTAGGATGACTCGAAATCAACTGTAGTACACGGGTCGCCACTAACCATCTCGGGAACATTTTATTAAACTGTAAATTGGTAAAGAGTGAAAGTTCTGAAAAGTAGTTGGCAGTCTGCGTACAGTTCAGTTAAAGCCCCTTTCCCTTTCCTCTACTTTGCTTGCCCGACTCATCTTCCCTGGCGTCTCTGACGGCTTGCTCAGTAGACATAAATTCATCTAGATAACCTTCCAGATGCTCACGTAGTCTGTTCCCTTTCCAACCTCGTGGGTCCTAGATGGCTGCCAGTGGGCAATCCTCTGGAACCTGGAAAGATCCGTACTGTCGGTGCATTCTCCGATGAGATTACCGTCGGCGTCATACGACTGCTCGCGGCCTGGATGGCCCAGATGAGCAACGTAGACAGCCGGAGGGACACCAAAAGGGGGACCTCCAGTAGAAGCTTCCTTGTATGTAGGAAACTCGACGCAGATAAGTCGGCTCTCAGGATGTGGCGACATGAGTTGGAAGTAGCGGAGAGACCACAGTGGGCGCTTGGACGGGTGCAAAGCACACAAGAACTGGTTTCGGCCAAGACACGGGACATTAGCTATTACTCAATCAAAGACAGGCATCATACCGCGGCTTGTCTGCGGGATGAATGCATAAGGCGGTGGTGGGGTGGGGAGTTGTTACCGTGTAGTCATAGCAGAGCTCGAAAGACTGGCCACCCTCAACTTGGCTGAGCCAATTGTCTTCAAAGAAGTCCCCGACGACGAACCTTGCCTCTCCGGCACCGACTTTTTCATCTCTCACAGGGTAATCACTCTTGAAAGCTTCCGAGAACTCATTGCAGAGTTCAACGGCCTTAGTTGAGACTTCAAGCCCGTAGGCGTCATAGCCGAAGCTGGCAAGGAGTAGCACGTCGTAACCTCTACCACAGCCGGGAACCAGGGCACGCTTCCTACGTTTCTCCCCAGTTTCTGGATTTTGGATGAAGATAGAGTTACCAAGAAGATCTTTTTGCTGCTCAAGTAGGTCCACAAGGGCGGGGTTTGGGCACCCTCTATCCCATGGGAGGAAGTCGCCAGCGTCCCACAGCGCAGCCCAGCGGTCGTTAGCCGAAGGACCATCTCCTGAGAAATGCTCCAGCAAGCGCTTGCGGGCGTCAGAAGTCAGGCCGTGGGAGAATGTAAGCTGCTTAGAGGAAGACATGGTTATGAAAGATGAAGAGAGGCTCGTATGGCTAAGGGTGCTGTCAGGCGATGGAGGATTGCGTTTAGACGGGAAGTGTCTTGTGGGCGAAGTACTCCTTTTTCTGTCGTTGTGGCGAAGGTAATGCATTTTTATAGGTCTTGCGGTAGGAAGATACTTGCATGTAGACAGATGAAGGGGCGTGGGATTACGGAATAGTATCAAGTTCCCCCCACTCCGAAAGCATTGAAGGTTATCAAGGGTCGGCAGCCTGCGATAATACCTGTTATCTTCACAGTTGCGTTTCCAATAAAGTCTGATCCAACCAGGAGACGGAATGTTAGTCAAGAGATGGCGGGCATGTGCCTGACCTGCATGATCCACGAGATGCCGTAGTTGCACTTCACCGTCCTCATCTTCCCGTCCTCGTCCCTGAACTCGATCCTCTCCCCGTCCAGGGTGACGTACGCCTCTGGGAGCTCGGCCCTGGTCTTGCGCTCCTCCGTGACCGTGATCGGGTCCGTCCTCCTGGGCTTCTTCATGGACCTGAACGCAGACACGCTCTCGTACGCGCTGATGTACGTGTTCGTCTCCCTGATGTGGCCCCCGGGCTCGCGTGCCAACGTCTTCGTCGACACGAGCATGTTCGGCTTGAACCTCTCGCCGGTGACCGTGTTCTCGAGCGTGTACATGTCCTTGTACGGGATCAGCGACCCGACGGTGAACTTGATGCCGTGCCACCCCACGAGCTTGTCCCCGATCTCGAGCGTCTGCTTGTACAGGTAGGTGACGGCGTTCATCCCCCGTTCTTGTTCACGTACACCCTCACGACGATCCCCGGCATCGCGGGCTTCCACCAGGGCTGGTCGTACAACACGGTCCCGGGCTCGATCATGCCGCATGACCTCGGAAGCGGGTAGTCGACCGTGCCCATCCACGCGAACTGGCCCGACTCGGCGAACTCGGACATGATGTCGCACGCGTCCTCGGTGTTCGTCTGGGTGTTGATGAAGGCCATGATCACGTTCTTGCCCGCCACCATGATCTTGTTCTCGAGCCCCGACAACTCAATCAACGCGTCCATGAACTCGGTCACGCACACGGGCCGGTTGCTCCCCAGGGTCACGATCGTGGCGTCGCCCTTCACCGGGCTCGTGGTCAGCGCCTGGGCCATCATCCCGATCCCCAGCCCGGTCCTGGGCTCGGTCGCGAACATGCTGAACGGGATGCACCTGCTCATGACGCACGAGTACTGCTCGGGCTCGGACTCGGAGTCGGGGAAGATCATGTTCAGGTACGACATCGTGTCCGAGTGGTGGACGCACATCGAGTCGACCATCGGGCCCTCCATCACGAACTTGCTCGACTTCGCGTTCAGCCTGACGGGCCTGATCAACACCCCGGACACGATCGAGATCACGACCACCCGCCTGCTCCTGAAGATGTGCATGGTCGGCATGTTGAACGAGCACATGTTCCTCCACACGTTCACCATCCGCTTGACGTCCATCTCCGAGACCGACGTCGTGAACCCGCCGCACCTCAGGATCCAGTCCCCGAACCCCGTCCCCACCTGGCTCTGGACCGCGTTGATGATCTTGGTCGCCAACACGATGGTCTCCGTCGTCATGACCCTGATCGTGACCCCGGCCATGAGCACCCTCACCCTCCCGGCCGACTTCGACTGCGGCGTGTAGTACGGGTCGAGGAGCACGTCGTGATACCAGTTCGGCCTCCTGTTCTCGATCTCGCATATCTCGTCGTTCCCGCTCATGTCCCCGAGGGAGACCAGGATGTTGTCCTCGAGGATGCCCGGCCACGTGTAGTGGCACGAGACCAACTCCATCGGCGGGTACAGGCTCCTCCAGAAGTCGCTCGACGAGCTGTGGTTCGTGGCCTCGAGGACGGAGGCGTTCGTGTACACGCTCAGGGGTCCGTGATCGGCGTAGACCTCCGAGCACCTCTTCATGTACGCGTTCGGGGGGATCCGCGGCTCCATGTCCCTGCCCGAGTACGTGTTGATCCACTTGAGCGAGTCCTTGTAGACCGTCACGATGCCGTTCGACATCACGCTCGTGCTCACGTGGGCGTACACGGGCTCGCACACCATCATGATCCCCTCGCTCTTCTCGTTCATCTTCACGAGCGTGCCGTGACCCAGGATCGGGGCCAACACCGTCATCGCGTACATCTGGCCGTTCGAGCTCTCCTTCATGTCCGTCTCCGGGGAGTCGTCCGAGACCGGGACCGTGCCCCCGTCGCTGCTGTAGTCCCTGAAGCTCATCCTCAACGGGATCAAAAACTCGGACCTCTTCGGGAACTTCCTCTCGAGCAGGGGGATGTCCGGGACCGGGTATCCGTTCAGCTCCATCATCGTGATCGTGTACAAGTATATGGTCGTGAACCTGTGGACGTACTTGTTGCTGCTGAAGCGGAGCATCGGGGTCTCGGTGAGGTTTTCGGACATGACCGTGCACCTCTTGATGATCAACTACATGCTCGCGAACATGTACCTCACGATGGGCAGAACCCGCATCAGCAGGGCGTCATCATCATGATCTCGAAGATCGCGCTGTACACGTTCGGCATCTGTACGTGATGATGACCTCGTCCATCAGCAGGCTCAGGTCCATCTCCTTCTTCGAGTCCACGACGTTCGTGGAGACCTTGAGCAGGGGCGACGAGTTGTTCACGCTCGGGGTCACACGACAATTAGAAATTTCGAGATGCATGGAAATGCTGTTAGATCGTATCATACTTGTCTATTCGGCTTGCCTATTGCGGAGAGAGCTGCATTTTGCGAAAACACGGGCCGGAATGTGATAGCCCTCACCTTTCACAATCGAGAGGCGATCTCCAGTCTGCATTTCTGTTGCAATGATCGAGAGGATATCATTACTTCAGATCAAGTATGTGGCTGCATGTTCCCCACGTCATCAACGTAAAGGGGGTGTCAATGTTTCAATGATTGGGGTAGAGGTTGTCAGCTGAGTGAATTGTTGCTCGTTGACTTCACATGCTCCACTGGAATAGGGTGATACATGTGATACTTATTGCAGATTACGTGTTGTAAACCGTGTGTAATCCATGTATTAATGGGTAGTGGAAGCCTTTTAGGCTATTGCACTTCAAGCCCGTATTCTACGCTATCTCAGGAAGGGTCAATCCGTAGTCCCATACTGCGAGATCCCACTCCAGCAAAGCAGTGCGCGTCTCCATATCCTCAATAGCCCCCTCATGGATGATCAACATAGCACTATGCCCTACGATCTGCAAAAGTTTAGGGACATAGAATACCCTATGCTCAAAGGTATTGACCCTATCTCAGAACGCTGTCGAATGCTAACCAAGGTCAACATCCAGATGAGGTATATCTAGACCACGGAGGCACGACCCTGTATCCACGTTCCTCACTGGAGAGATTTGCCAAGGACATGACATCCAACCTCTACGGGAATCCCCACTCATGGTCGGCTTCGTCTAGTTTGACCACTGAGCGGGTTGAAGACGTCCGCCAACGGGCCATGGCATTCTTCAATGCCAACACCCACGATTTCGATCTGGTTTTTGTCCAGAACGCAACCGCCGGAGTCAAACTTGTTGCAGAAATCCTGGCTCACACCGGTTCCTCACTTCGAAATCCACGTGATGGGCCGCACAATAACGGCTTCTGGTACGGATATCACGTTGAGTCCCACACCAGCCTCTTTGGGGTCCGAGAACTATCCGAAGCCGGTCACAAGTGTTTTGAGGACGACGAAGCGGTTGAAGATTGGATCAACACTGGCTGTCTGGGCCATCAACCTGCCCCGCGATCGCCCCCGAGCGCAGGTCTCTTTGCCTATCCTGGACAGTCTAACATGACCGGAAGAAGACTTCCACTATCCTGGCCTGGAAGACTGAGAAGTTCGAAGATTTGTGCGCATTCGAACATGTACACACTTCTCGATGCCGCCGCACTTGCTTCCACAGCAGAACTGGACCTTGGAGACGCTGATGAGGCACCGGACTTCACTGTGGTCAGCTTCTACAAGATATTTGGTTTCCCAGATCTGGGTGGACTGATTATTCGACGGGCTCTTGGCTCCGTTTTGGAACGCAGACGATACTTTGGAGGTGGTACCGTCGAGATGGTTGTGGCGACGGGCGACCAATGGCACTCGATGAAGGTGCAGTCCCCCCATGAGTATCTGGAGGACGGCACTCTACCATTCCACAACATCATCGCACTCGGACATTCTCTAACAGTTCACCAACAACTCTTCGGCTCCCAGAAATTGGTATCGGAGTATACTATAGAACTTTCCAAGAACCTCTTCGAACGCCTATCAACTCTGCAACATACGAATGGAAGTCCGATCTGTGTCATCTACAAGCATCCATTGGCGCAGTACGGGGACAGCAATACACAAGGACCGACCATCGCCTTCAACCTCAGAGATATGAACGGCAGATGGATAAGGCTATCCGAGCTAGAGAAGACCGCAACCAAATATCGCATACACCTGCGAACAGGGGATGTTTGCAACCCTGGTGGTGTTGCAAAAGCCCTGGGACTGGATTCCTGGGAACTCTTCAGAAACTACGCTGCCGGTCTCCGTTGTGGATGTAAGAATATCGTCATAGGAGGCAAGCCATCTGGTATTGCGAGGGTGGGCTTGGGCGCCATGAGCAACATGAACGATGTGGAGTCTCTCGTGGGCTTTATCGAGACGTTCCGAGATGTTGATACGATTCAACGTGCTGCAGGTGCCCCCGGGGAGAGCAGGTTTGTCAACACCATCATTGTATACCCCATCGACGGATGTTGCGGATGGCGTTTGAAGGAGAACGCAGCATGGGAAGTTGGGCCTAATGGGTTGCGATGGGATAGGGGATGGTGCATCATCAACATGGAAGAGGGTGCCGTGCTGACACAAAAGACATCTCCTCGCTTGGCGCTCATATACCCCGAAATTGATGACACAGCTCACGTTCTTAAAGTCAGACTCCATCGATCCTTGTGGAAGACTCCGAGAGTGGAAGTGGAACTTCGCATACTTCTTCAAGCCCATCATACTGGCAATCAACAAGTATCCCGCTCTGGACATGGTCGCTTGGAGCCTCAAGTTCGTGATGTTCGACACGGCGAAGCGAAAATCCAAGTTCAGGCATACATTTCTGAGGACGTTGTGGATTTCTTCTCTGCAGCTATAGGTACCCACTGCACCATTGCCAGCATCCTTCCAGCAAATGTTGAGGAAAGCTGCGGGCTGGGAGCCCATAAAGAAGTCAACGGGGTTATTTCAGTGGGTGGTTTACCTGAAAATTCTGTTCTACACGGACAGCTCCAGGTACTTTCCAGTCTTCCAGGCCCAACGTTCCACGAATTCAATCAGAAAGGCATCGAAGGCTATTCCACCGGGCCACTTCGGTCACCTCAAGAAGTCCTCGCCGAGAGCATGGGGGCCAATATTGTCCTAGCAGATCGTCCCAAGGTCAACACCCCACGGTTGGACGATAATTGGCTCTTTCTGAACCTGGGGAGACGTTACACTGAAGTGAGCAGTAGTCACCATATTGGCAGTCTGATGAAGAGCTGACATTGCATTCTAGGCAGAGCTGGGCAACAGCCCTTTGACGTACCACATATCCCGTATCGCGAACGATACCCTTCCCAAAGAGAATCTCTGTATCCTGCACCCAAAATACACATGTGGATTAATCAAAGTGATTTGGCGGTCTGATGGGAGAGATTCGAACACGGGCATCTTCAAGATTGGAGTTGGGCAGCCGGTTACCTACAAGTCGGGCGCAAAGGGCCAGGAGAAGTGAGTCAGATTGGATCGAGAACGAAATGAGTGTCAGCATTATAGCATGCTTTTGCTAGGTATAGCTCGAATTAGCTGTCTATATCTATTATATCATTCTCTGGCCTCTCAGCCGTACAACAACAATTTGCGAGGCAGATGCATTCCATTTCCTAGTGGTTGCCAGAGGAAGCCTTTGCAATTTCCGCGTGTCGCCGTTATGTGCTCTGAGTAAAAGCGTGCCGTGTGGCTCGGAAAATGCACCAGTCCGATCCCAAGAGCTACTACTGTACGCACTCGTGTTAGTAATTCGTGTTGGATTGCGACCCTGTATNNATATCCTTGACCTTAGTCAGAAGGGGTGTCAGATGACATAAAACCCCTCTCCAGAAAAGAGGGGGCAAGAAGGATGACGAAGACATAATCAACATTCTTGGGGCTCTAATATCGGAATAATCCCTATCAACTTAATCGAATGTGCCGTACGCAATCCAACAATTCGTTTAATCACACTAAAACTGGCCCGTGCACGCGTCGTGTCTATAGACCTCCTTTATTCTGACTGTTACTATTACTCTCTTTCTCTCTTTCTCCTCCCCTCTCTACCCCTTTTTAACCTATATTATATACTCCTTCCTTCCCGCCTTCCTCTACATGCAGTAGTATACTCATATTTATTAGAATCGGAAGTAACGGTGGCGGCGGCAGAATGGCTAACCAGGAGCTATTCAATAACCTCCATCTCTTCTACGATGCTAGAGCGCGTGCCCTGATCTATACCCGAGATGATTATAAATTCGCATTATCCAACGGGCCATCACGCGTGATAACACATCTTCGCGATAAGCATAATGTCTCCACTGAAGCAAGGAAACGGCTGAGCTGACTTCTTAAGTCCTTGTTCCTACCCGGTCTCCTAGACCCCGACGAGGCACCGCCTCGAGCCGACGGATCGGCTGAGCACGACAAGCTGCGAGTATACAAAGGCTTCGCCTGCATCCACTGCTGATTCCGCACCATCAGTCTCCAGCTGATGCGGCGCCACCTATCCAGCCCGCCGGACGACTGCCGTTTCGAAGCTAATCATGCTCGCTCCCGTCGCCATCGCGATCTCCACCAGCATTTCGAATACGTCTACCTGCAGACATGGGCAACCGGGTCAATGCGGAGATACTGGATTATCAAGCGAGGCGGAAGTATCGTCCGGCCGGTAGATGGCCCGGCGGTCCAGTCCCACCTGCGAGCCGCATTAACGCGGGAACTCAATAGACGACGGCGCCCCGCTGCGGCGGAGCCGGCGGGGGAGATGACGGCGTTCGCACTACAGCGGCCCTGGATAGAGAGAACCGGCTAAGACCAGACATACAGAGACAGGGGTCGCGGCCAGGTACTCGCGGCCCTGACAAAGACATTCACTTTCCCCGGCAGACGGGAACACCTCCTCAGACGGCGTGGAGTATGTGGGCTTGACGAAGATCTCGTAAGTCTGGGTAGGGACGAGGACAGGATTTCCTCCCTCGTCCGTCTCGCCGACGTGATAATAGACCGATGCGAGGAGACAGTAAGAAAGACGAGCCGACACGTCTTCTGCTAGCTCCGAGGCACGCAGACTTCGTCCATCTACAGCAAGCCTTTCACGCTCGTACAGTAGCCATCATCATAGGGCAAGTATCGACTCCTGCTTAAAAGATGCCTAGCGATGCTCTTTTGGTTCTATCGAATACCCCCCGACACGCGCATGCAGGCTACGGGCCTGGTGCTAAACAGGAAGCAACTGCAGTTCTTAGATACGATCTAGACCCATAGAGCAGTTGGGGACCCAGCCGCCCTAGAGAAGCTCGACGGCACGTATAGGTATTCGATTCGACGTGGCTAAGCAGCTATAGGGCATGAGGAATATAGACAGGATTAAGAGGAGGATGATGGGGGCGATTTTGAGGAGGACGAGGAAGAGGACGAGGACGAAGACAATGACGGCAAAGAGGACGAGGATAGAGAGTTCACCACGTGGATGAATGACCTGGGTGAAATAAGCGACGACGAAATACTAGATGAAGAGGCTGGTGCTGATGCCGCCAGAGGATCCCCTGAAGAACTGGTTGAGTTACTCTTTGGCCTGACTCTAGCACTTGCCACCCAGCCGGTGATCGACAGCCAACCACAAACGGCGGTGCTGATCTATTTCAGCGGTATCCTAGGCTTCTCGTCGTCGCCGGATAGTGCCTTCCTACCGGCTAGGTCCTATACATCAAACCTCTCCGGGTTGATCTACATCCTCCGTCTCGTCTTCCTCGAATACGCCCTCCCTCTACAGGCATATCGCACCCTTGCCCTCGAGCGACGACCGCGTATGGGTCAGCTCGATAGGCTACAGCCGATTCGGAGGCAGTATATGGTGATGGAGTCCCAGTCCCCATTGGAAGAGCTGCTGAGGCTAAGCAATTTCGGCTACATCATCTCCCGGACGGATACGCCGCCTTGCCTCCTCCGCTAGAGCGACAATGGGCAGGTTGTTTCCCTAGGAGACGAGATCTCAATCTCTATAGGCCAATTCCGACGGCTGCCCTAGCACTTCATTAAGGAGGCAGTCAGGTTATATACCGAAATGGCCTTTGGGAAATCAAGGGCTAGGGGTTGAGTTAGGTATAAAATAAGGTAAGGAAAGGACTTAATAAGGTAATGTCACGACCCATACCGCGACCAGGTGGTCAGGAACGGCAGAACGACCGTCGCCCAGAACAACGTTCCCCCGCTCACGCCGGGATGAGTGAGCCGAACACACCTGCTCACTACTTCAGGACCTGGCATACCAGAGAATCCCGACCTCGAAGACCTTCATTCTGAATACCAATAAACTTGGGGACGAAACTCGGGCACACTAAATTCCATTTCCCTTTCTAGAGCTGAGTTTTTGCAGCTTTAAGCTAAGCTACCGCTGAGCGAGGGCTGAGGATTCCCGCCCTTGAGCTGTGTTTCCGAAGATCCAATGCTCTACCTACTCAATAGTCATATCCGGCTTCCAAGTCAACCCTCTAGATCTTCAACAGGCCGCTTGAACAGCCTCGCTAGTTCCCGGAACCTCCAAAATTTGAACCATATCTATAAGAACCTCTGTAAACAGTTATTAGCCTAACCACGTATGGCTATGTACCTAAAATATCTGTGCTGCTACTAACCGAAAGCCTGCTACAGCTAGTGCATTCGCAACTAGGGTTTTCGTTTGTGTGCTTCGGAGGCGACTGCGATTCTAGGTGGCAGGATTTGCTGACCGCCCTATCACGTACATTCGTTCAGCAACCATTGGCAACAACTGCAACTTGTCGCTTGAGTCCTGGCTACTAGCTAGCCATTCAATAAAGGACCAAATGACCGTTAATGCTAGCTTCGACCGGTGGTGTTGAGGGTTGTCGAGCACGTCACCCAAAAGAATCATAACCGCACATAATGCATGCGGTAGCATGGACCTGAAAGCATCAGCAAAGAATTAGCACGCATCAAGGATACTTACCATAGTTTGGAAAGACCAGTAGTGCTGAAGCTGCAAACCAGTCGTATGATAGCCTCAGCTGACGTCCGGTAGCGCAGTCTCGAAAACAGTAGCTGGGAGTTCGGCATGCTGGACCCCGCCCTGTGTGCTGGCATTGCCAGTGTATCAGCCCAGAGACTATGTCGCCTTGCCCTCCAGTGAATCATAGTGCTGCAGGTATAGAATGCAAGGAAGAACTCCAGGGCGTCAGGCGGCAGCTCCCAGTCCCAGTTAGAATCATCGTGGGTGTCAAGCAAGTTGTCGGGTAACTCCATTCTGCACCCCTCTAGAATCGTTTCGAGGTCAAGGATAGCCTCCAACGCAACTCCATCCTGTTGCCCTAGTGCCCTTGCTGTGTAGAGGCGTGTATGGACTGCTGACTCTACTGTTGCGAGGCGGAGACCAACAAAGAGGTCGCTAAGACAACAACGCATCCCTCAGTACCCGGCAAGACTTCCTGGTATCACTATGAGTGTCATGAAGAGGGAACGGCTGGCTGAACTGCACTTTAGTGCGTCCGCCGCCAAGGATGCCATGGGCGATAAGATTGACGAGCAGAAACACTCTGTAAATGCCGACGTTCACCGCGAGGCTGCTAAGAATTAAAGTTCTTCACCTTGATGAGGACAGCGTCGTCTGACATTCTGTCTTGTATGGGGATATTATGTGAAAAGGTGCGGTGGAGTCAGTCGTTAGGAATCTGCAGCTCAAACAACCTTAAGGTGATTGTAAAATCGCTATATCCTTAATAAAGCTTGAGTTTACAGGATTTCTTTTGCTACATGTGATAAGCTTAGCACGAGTTTTAGCACGAGTTTTGCTTCATGTGTCGCTCTCTAGATATTATTTCTTTCTAGCGTCCAATGTCGGCTCGGAAACATGAAACCCCAGTCCTACGAAGACAAGTTTACACCATCTTACAGAGGTTTAAAGTTGAAAAGAATCAGTCATAAACTCGTGGTGCGTCTGATAAATAATATCAATCGTAGTAGAGTTGAAAAAACTTTTTTTCTATTCTTTTCCCCTCCCTGCTCCACTGCGGCCGTGGATTGCTTGATAGTAATAGCTTTACGGGGTATAATTTATTAAATAATCGCTATTCATATTAGCGGTTATATAGATTATGCACCTTCGGGAACTGGTTCATCATTATTTAATGAATAGACAACTACGGCCATTACCAGGTCTACAATGTCACTAGGAAAAAAAATTTTCATTTGTGCTAAATCAAGAGTAAAAACTTAAAGACCAGGTAGGCCCTAAGCATGAGTGGAGAGAAAGGTAAAGTAATATTGTGCGGAGTCCCATGAGTGTTGGTTGTTCCTCATACAAGACATATTCCTCCGTGCACTAGGCATTATGCCAATGTTAGGCATTGTTCCTCGAAGGGCTCGGGAGCATACAGTACTGCCCGAGTTTTCTCTTGTCGTTGAGTAGTCATATCCTCAAGTTGAGCTGTTGGGCTTATCAAGGGTCTCATCGAGTTTACCCTGGAAGGCTTTCTTCTCCTGCTTGATATCGTCTGAGCAGATCGGGACCGAATCCACAAAACCAGCGGCTAATTTATCAACTACTTCTTCGATGTTGTTCAAAATGATAGCGATACCGGAGGAGAATGGGAGAGGACTGCTGACAAGGACTCCAGCCTTTTCTGCAACCGTCGAGAGAAGGTCGCCTTCGACTTTGACAAACTAAGAACCAATGTAAGCGGACGGTCTATAAGTAATAAGCAGGGCGATTACCTTCTTGAAAGAAGAGCAAATGTTCCGTTGGCCGTCTTCCCCAAAAGCATCCGACGGCCCAGCATTCTCAACGTCGCCGATATCGGCGGCGACGGTAACGACAACTTGAGTCAAGTCGAAGATAAGTTTCTAGATTGATAGTCAGTCAATTGCCGTGAGCCGCGGGAACAACGGTACACACCGGAGCGGTTGTAACTAGAGTGGTGAGGGAGAGGTCGTCGATGATCTTCTCGGCGTCAGCAGAGGCGCTAGTGATATGATCGAACGTGTCGACAATCCTCTCAGACGAGAAAAGAGCATGGACTTTGGTAACGGCGAGCGTTACAGCAATTAAAGCAGTGGCTTTGAAATGCATCGTAAATGATAAGGTAAATGACTGACGTTGGATGCTGTTTCTAGGTTGCGATGAGAGCTGCTGATGGAATAGGAACGGTTTGTCCAAGGCGAATTATGAAAGAAGGCTAACGTATATGATAAGCATGCGGCGCAGACAAGCATGCGGCGCAAAAATCCCTCAATTTCTCCTCCTTTCACCTGATCAATTGATTCTCAACCATTTAAGATGCCATAATCAAATATAGAGGCAAGAACGCTTCTTGCCCTTCTTACCCTTCAAAATGACCCGAAACTAAGTATCCAACGTGCTGCAATAACCTATGAGATTAACGAGCAAAGGCTCCATCGCCGACGGAATGGCATTTAATCTCGAGGCGATTGGATCCCTAAATCACGCAAGCTATCTAATCTAGAGGAACAGATCATAGTTCAATTCATCCTCGACCTGGATTCGCGAGGCTTTCCCCCGCGACTACGTGGTATTAAAGAAATGGCGAACCGATTGCTTGCCGACCGCGATGCGTCACCTATCGGTAAGCGATGGGCTTCTAACTTCGTTAAGCGGCATCTAGACCTTAAGACGCGTTTCTTTCGTAAATATAACTATCAGAGGGCTAAATGCGAAGATCTAACTATTATTCGTAATTAGTTTACCTTCGTAGCGAATATGATCGCGAAATATGGTATTACCCTCGCTGATATCTATAATTTTGATAAGACCGGCTTTATAATAGGTATGATTTAGAGCGGAATGGTTATCATAGGCACAGAAAGGCATGGAAAGCCAAAATCAGTGTAGCCTAGAAACCGGGAATGGATTACAGTCATTCAGGCGATCAATGCGGAAGGCTGGGCGATCCCGCCGTTCATCATCGGTGCGGGCCAATATCACCTCGCCAATTAGTACCAAGAAAGCAACC
>SSHR01001040.1:0-23608 GCA_006518225.1 Fusarium neocosmosporiellum | reverse complement strand
TTAAAGGCGCTAATATAAATAGAAATAATATAGTTAAAGGGGCTTATTTAGCTCTATTAAAGGTTAAAGGGCGTAGGCATAAGGCAGGCCAAGGGTCTTAGTAAATACTCCTATACATATAGGATACTCTTTCAATAATCATTCCTATTAAACCTCAACCTTCTATAAGGCTTCATATAAGATCCAACCACATATATTACCATATAGTAACTTAGATAGCCAAAGAGGCATAAAGGCTTTATATAAGATCCAACCACATATATTACCATATAGTAACTTAGATAGCCAAAGAGGCATAATCATATATTACCTGGCTTAGTTTGCCTCGATTTCCTTAAGCTAATTTAACACAATAAGCTTAATAATCCTCCAGGCCTCGAAGAGATCAACTTTTAAGGTCACTAAGTGGCTTTTAACAAGGCTATAAATACCCTTACATCATAATATAATATATTACTTAAAGTAAAGGCATTAATTAACCCACGCCTTTATAAACCTCTCCTTATAGAGATCTAACCACATCTATATAATATAGCCCACTTCTTCGAGGCAATTAGGGATATAGCGCTCTTTAAACTTCTCAAGCTTCTCATTATAATCATCCTCAATTATTAAGCCTATAATCTTATGCCAAGAGCTAAAGAATTCTCCCCACGCTATATCCCCTTAAGGGTTATTTTTATCTCTAGTAAATACAAGCCTACAATAAGCTAGAATTACTTTATTAACATACCATAAGCATAGTAGAGAGATTAACTTAGGGAAGTAGGAAGGAGAGGAGAGGGCATTCATAAGAGCAAGGCAGCGATCTATGAGTATTATAGATAGAAGGGCTATACCGTGAAGCTCATATATATGCCGCAACCATTCGAGAGCCCAGATGAAGTCACCCTCTTCCTCATGGCTAAGAAACACAAAGGCAATACAGAAGGAGCATTAGCAAGCATCAACACCAACTATATCGAGAAGAGGCATCTTATACTTATTGGTCTTATATATGCAATCTAATATAAGCACTTTAGGATATAATCTAAGGTATCCAAGTGACTTCGGGTATGCAAATAACACTGATGTAACCCTGCTACTCTCGTCGAGGCGGATCTAACTCCAGAAGCCCTCGCTTTTGAGCTATTTAGCAAGGGCGTATATATTGCTTTGGCCTTAAGTAAGCCGCCATTTGCCCCGTGCAATATAGTTATAGATATCTTACTACGTAGCAAGTACATTTAAGGTCATACTCAAATAGGATCTAATCTCCTTTGGCGCAATGCCGGCATTGGTAAGTTATTAGATTATTGCTTCCTCTGGGCCTGATAGTTAATGATGCGTTGGATGTGCCACTTGACTGATGCTTGGCTCGTGATTGTGTTGACTGAAGCTATCCCCCGGACGATGCCTTAGATGCCATATAGTCTTGCACAAGCTTTGCTTTGCCCTAACAGAGAAGCTGCATCCTGTATGGCGCGTTGCTTGATTAGGCCGTATCCCTGCGGTTAGGCGTGACCTTGGGCGCCCTGAACGGTCATAGTTGTAGATAACCTTAGTAACCCCATCTTTATAGGTCCTAGACCTTCTAACCACGAAGGCATAACCTCGTGGCGCTGCCCATTCGTTGATAGCTGTACGCAGCTCCTCCCGTGAGTTGAATTGGCGTTCAGGAGGAAGGGCATCATTAGGGAAGCGAAGGGGGGCATCAATTGGGTTCATTATAGCAAAAGAGAGGCGCCGCAAGTTAGATTGAAGCTGTGGAAGCAGTTGATCGTTGAATTGAGTCTGAAGAAGCTGTTGACCGTTGAATTGGAGGGCCAATTTGAGGTTGTTACCCCTATTCGGGCTTACATAACGGATCTTATGTGCACCGGCCGGTGCGGTTGACACGTGACTTATTGGCACCGGTCCCGGTGTCGGTACAGCTTCCCCCACCCTCCTTGTTTCTCTTTTAACAAGCCTATATTAACACTGCCACAGACCGCTGCTCAAGGGTCGTCGTCCACCTTCTCCTCACAGCCCACGCGGCTTGTTAGGGCAATGACGCCAAACACCCAGAAGCCCAGCCCTCCACCGAAAGAATATGCCTTCGTCACACCTCATCAGCATGGCGCCCGGAGCCATGCCATGCGGGAGCATTGGAGGCAGCGCAGACACAAGAAGGATCTCGCCAAGAGGCAACGAGAAAACCGGCCGCAGCATGTATTGCTACCAACCCCTTCAACGAGCGAGGCGACCGACTCGCAGCCCTCGACCGAGACGACCGACACAAACCCGGATAGCACTGTTTTAGCCGGTGGAGGGATGCTAGATCCTATCATGTTTGAGACTGATATGGACTCAATGATGAACGGGATACCTGGTCAGGCAATGTCTGGGATGAATCTCGCCCTGGGATCAGCTCGACTGGACCCTTTTGACCAGTTTCCAGTCGAGCTCACCAGCCAACATCACAAGCTTCTCCATCACTGTGAGTGGCATAAAGCAGTGCAGTCTTCGACGCTAATCCCATCTGTAGGGTTGAGCACATATGCGACCATGATGTTTGAAGATGTGCACAGCCAAGCCTTCAATCCGATGCGCGACGTCTGGTGTCCACTTGACCTGTCCAACGCGGCATCTTTCAACGCCATCATGGCTCATTCAGCTGCGCATCTAGCTCGCATGCAGGGCCTCCGCCAATCAAAAGAAGCGCTGAAGTTCAAGGCCGAAGCGGTGCGGATTGTACAGGTCTGGATGGATGATCCGGAGCGTGCTCTAAGTGATGATGTGCTGGCCGCCGTCTTGCGACTGCTGACTTATGAGGTACGACAGAAATTGAATACTTCCCACTTGAATACTGACGGATTGTTTTACAGAGATATTGGGGGACCGAAGCCGAGTGGCATGTCCATTACAAGGGCCTCTCAAACTTGATCCGGGCTCGTGGTGGGATAGAAGCACTTCAGAGCAACTGGCGGCTCGGGCTCACGACATTCTTGCAAGATCACCAGCCCATCCTTGTTTCTCATAATAGCTGACACCTGTCAGGGTATCTCTCATGTCCAAGCCGTCGTGGTTTGACTGCTCCAATCAGATCGAGGAGCTCTCCGGCCAACATCTGGCCGCTCACTTGCATCCCATTCTGGGCGACACGGTCAACCTTCACCGTATCCGCTGCTTATGGCTGCTGTCATTTGTCCAGGACGTAGGGACCTTCAGAGCCAATTCGCCAGAGATCTACTCTCACGGAACAAGCCAATTTTCCGCCATCAAGGAAGCCCTGGGTCTGCTGAAGCTGCATCTGAAACAAAACGAATCCGGTTCAATGCGGCAGGATGCCTGTACCAAGTCCGAGTTTACGAGGCTGGCGTGCCTGTTCTTTATCTGCATCCTGCTACAACAGTCGACCTCCGACTCCAGTGCTGCTACAGACTTGTCTGGCCACAGATCTTACGACACTCAGTTGGTCTCGTACTTGAACATCTTCCTCGACTTAGCAAGACCCCAGTGGCACGGGTCTATCGATAATCTCTACACGGCCCTGTTCTGTACTTTTGACGCCAGTGCAAGAGCGGGGCTCAACATGGAGTACATCCGGAACATGACGGGGGTAATGGCTTCCATGACTGGCGGTGTGCGGTATGGAGTTGAAAGATGTCTGTTGAATATCCTTTGTCGCACCGAAAGCAACGGATTTGACGCATTCGACGAGGAGTGGACGCCGGATTCATTATTATCCCAAATACCCCCTCAATGATAAAAATTAGGACATGTCAATCTGCATTAGGTGTCATGCGAGGTGCTTCGATGGCTTGGGGCTTCATTGTGAGTCGACCTTTGGGACAAGCCAAGAGAAAGCGGTGACGGGATCCAGGCTTCGAGTTCAGCTGGCCTCGTTACCTTGTCACAGCTCGTACATGTCTTTCCTCATTTCTCAGTCTCACCCTTGGCCCCTCGATGGTCACAGTTGACGCCTAATTGGCTAGAGAGGTTCCGCGCTCGCAATCAGAATGACGATGATGGCTTGACTATGTCCTCTTATGGAAGGACTACACAACCAATGGCAGCGCGTGGAGAGTAGGTCGAGTCGGGCCGATAGCATGTCGCGTCCCTCGTGGGTTTTTGGCTCTGAGAGTTGCTGTTACTGTGGTCTTTGGTATTGTGCTTGATGCCTTCTTTTCGAGAGGTTATTGATAACAACAAGACTGTGGGAGCATGGCCGAGTCCTCACAGATAAAGACTCAAAAGAGTCTGTGGGGAACTCTTCTCGTGTAATTACTTCTATCTGAACATAGCAATTCTTTTTAACGCTGCATTACATCTGTATATTCGTAATTACCTATCTACCATGTCTGTATCATGTCTCCAGCCTTGTCTTTCTATTCATCATTGTGTCTTAGAATGGTGTGCATCAATGCGGAGCTAAGCTTTGGACCTCATGAGCTCAACTGCCTCGCGGATACGCGCACCAAGGTCCGAGTCAACTCGTGAAAAGAGATCTGCAGCATAAACAAATTAGCGAGAATACAGCATTGGCGACCTCGACTTACCATAAACCATGCTTCGTAGCTTGTCATTCTTGACATTTGCCACATTGTCAGCAACATTGTCAATGAATCTCTCCTGATGCCCCTTGTCCCTCCCCAGAACCTTCCAGAGCCCTGTTGCCTGTTCAAAGTCTTCAGGTCCGACGGTGGTGGTGAAGTTGGAAACCTCTCCAACCCATTCCTCGTGGTCGGTCAAAGTAGGCGAAACCGTCCCTCCAGCGGCTGTCGTTCTGAAGGTGGTAGGCTTGAGCATGGAGCCGATATAGTTCGGGTCGTCGCCGTAGTTGGTTCCGAAGTTCATGAAACCATCTCGCTGGAATGGGCAGTACACTGGAGACTTTGCAGCGTTGGTTGGGAGCATTTGGTAATTTGTTCCGAGCCTGTAACGGGCAGCGTCGGGGTATGAGAACATGCGAGCTTGCAGTACTAGGTTGTGTCAGCACATATCCCCAGTAATGACTGCTGTTAGCACTTCACTCACCAGGGTCAGCAGATGGCGCCCATCCTGGAACCATGGTCGAAGGTGAGAAGGCAGCTTGCTCAATATCGGTGAAGTAGTTGCGTGGCTATACAAGTCAGCATCGTTGTTCAAACCAAGCTGGCGTCTAGACCCACGTTTTCGTTCAAAGTCAACTGCGCAATCTTGCGAAGAGGGAAGTCTCCGTGTGGCCACACCTTGGTCATGTCGAAGATGTTCCACTTGTAGTTCTCGGCCTGCTCAGGACTCATGACTTGCACAAACACGTCCCATTTCGGATAGTCTTCCTTCTCGATGGCTTCGAAGAGATCGTGTACGAGATAGTCGGGGTTTTCGCCGGCGATTTTCGTAGCGGTTTTCCGATCAAAGTTTTTGACGCCGAGCTGACTCTTGATGTGCATCTTGATGTAGCTGAACGAGCCATCCTGAAGTAACACATGTTAGGTGAATACGGAAGATGGAAGCTGGGGAGACCGACATCCTTGGTCAACTTGTAAGTGTGGCCGCTGTAAGCATTCATGGTACGCAGAGAAGCTGGAGTGCCGCGGTCGCTGAACAGATGCATGAGCTCGTGGATGCCTTCAGGATTGCCGACGTGGAAACTAGTAGAATGTTAGCCATGTCGGGTATGTCTGGCGTGTGTCACTTCATCATACTCCCAGAACTAATGTCATGTTAGTATCAAACAAGAATCCCTGGTTCATCAGGACTCACCATATCAGCATCCGGCATGTTGGTCTTGGGATGCCGCTTGTGAGACCGGTTCAGAGACGGAAACTTGACAGGATCCCTGATGAAGAAGACGGGCTTCCTACGTCAACCTCGAATCTACTTCTGTGGAAAGGATCACGTACCGTGTTGTTGAATACGAAATCAAGATTGCCATCGTCGGTGTAGAGCTTCATCGCCCAACCGTGTACATCGCGGACTGTATCAGCGGATCCTCGCTCGGGCCCGACAGTCGAGATGCGAAGAAGACACTTGGTCTTCTTGCCGACGGCGCTGAGGAAGCTAGCTGAGGTAAGGTCGGAGCAGTCATCTGTAACTTCGAGTTCACCGTATGCGCTAAATCACGCGTGTCAGGAAGGAGTTTCGAGGGAGTTTGGAGTCCATACCCTGCTGCTTTCGCGTGGACGACACTGGATAGAGAGTTGATCAGAGGCTGAATGGTATATCATGCTTGTCGGAATACCTACCGCTCAGGAATTCGCTCGCGAGCAAAATGTGCCAAGGTCTCGATCAGCTGCGTGTCCTGAAGCAGGACGAGACCTCCGCCGGAGCCATTCCGCAACTGGACACTGGTTGCGTTGCTAGGCTGGGGGCACCCTGTAGGACGGTGAGTTTTATTTTTTTGCGGCCCCGAGACTTGGGTGATTACCTTCAGCCAGGGTGTAGACTGGGGCCATGGTGATGACCGTTCAAGGTAGTTTTGGTTGGAGATTGGAAAGGGGGTTTGGATTAAAGCTGATGCTGGAGCTTGGGGTGAAGCTTCTTGACAAATGACGGCTACGGTCATCTTTATAACTAATCACCTCCATCTCATTCATCGTCTGGAAGCGCCTATAACGGTTGTCCTCTGCCGGAAATGTTGGACGTGACGTAATTGGTGCTTTGGGTCAAGACGGAATGGCGGCATGTCAGACAAGGCGTTGCTGATGTGCCGGCAGCAAAGGCGGGAAGACGGCATGAGGGCGAAGACGATCATGTCTCTACTACCAGGGTGTTTATTCGTGGTGTAGTATTACTCAAAACAGCCAAGCTCAGGCGTCGGCAGGTCAAAGGCCGGTTGAACGCCAATCAAAAACACGGGCCCCATTCGGCGTCGCCGGAATTGTGGGCCAACTGCCGGCCAAGCGCGGCCGACGGCCATCCGGCTCCCCGATACGGGCCATACGGCCTGCCGAACCCCGACACGAGAGACGAACAGAAACCTGGCTTGAGTTCGGACTATGCATGAAGTGAGGAGCTGAGACGGCATCATGATGAAACTCTACCTCGAGCTGAGCATCCATTACTACCGCACATGCAACAGGGCATCAACACGGCTGGATAATGTAAACATGGGCCGCTGGTTTGGGAAGGACTATCTACCCAATAACTCTCCTCAAAGTCATTCACCCCGCATTAGTGGAATGGCAGCTACGTGGAAGGTTGATTTCATGTTGATGCGGTGGCTGGCATGTGTGAGTTGAGGGGATGAAGATGCTGAGACCCCGAGGAGCAAGATATAAGGATAGTGGAATACCTCAGTTGGTTTTCCAATAGCAAATCAACCAATACAGCACAAACCACTCCCAAAGATTCATCCTCAATCATGCCCAAGAACGGCTCTCACTTTGACTTTGTCGTCGTCGGAGGCGGCACAGCCGGCAACGTCGTCGCAGGTCGCCTGGCCGAGAACCCGAACGTGAGCATCCTCATCGTCGAAGCCGGCATCGGCAACCCGCAAGACGTTCATGAGATCACTACGCCCTCATCTGCCATGAGTCTCCGTGGTAGCAAGCACGACTGGGCTTACAAGACCACCATGGTCAAGCGCGATGACTATGAGCGTATCGAGAAACCCAATACCCGCGGCAAGGCTCTCGGTGGAAGTTCTTCGCTGAACTACTTCACCTGGATCCCTGGCTGCAAACCTACATTCGACATGTGGGAAGAGTACGGCGGCAAGGAATGGACTTGGGATCCTCTCGTTCCATACCTTCGCAAGAGTGCCACCTATCACGATGATCTTGGCCTCTATCCCAAGGATCTCCAGAAGCTTGGCAAGGACGGACCCCTTCCCATCTCCCACGCTGAGCTTCTGGACGACCTCCAGTCCTTCCGTGATCTCCTCACCGAGGCCTGGAAGGACCGCGGAGGCAACGTGACCGAGAACATCTACGATGGTGAGATGATTGGCCTTACACACTGCGTGGACACCATCTACAAGGGCCAGCGCTCTGGGAGCTTCTTGTTTGTCAAGAACAAGCCCAACATCACCATCCTCGCCGAGGTGCACTCCAAGAAGCTCATCATTGACGAAGCGAGCCGCGAGTGCAAGGGCGTCACCGTCATCGACTCGTCTGGTGCTGAGCTGAGCTTCTACGCCACCCGCGAGGTCATCCTCTCGCAGGGCGTCTTTGAGAGCCCCAAGCTGCTTATGCTCAGCGGCATCGGCCCCAAGAACGAGCTTTCCAAGCATGGCATTGAGACGCTAGTCGATTCTCGACACGTCGGTCAGAACTTGCTTGACCACCCTGGCGTCCCTTTCGTGCTCAAGGTCAAGGACGGCTATGGCATGGATGACCACCTCCTTCGCAAGGGACCCAAGCATGACGGCGCCGTGTCTGCCTTCAACAAGGGCCACGCCGGCCCTATGGGGTCTGGTCTTCTCGAGATGGTAGGCTTCCCCAGAATCGACAGCTATCTCGAGAAGGACGCGCAATACAGAAAGCGCAAAGCTGCCAACGGCGGAAAGGACCCCTTCTGCCCCGAAGGACAGCCACATTTCGAACTAGACTTTGTCGCCATGTTCGGAAGCGCCTTTCAGTGGCACTACCCGACGCCCAAGACTGGCTGCCATCTGAGCGTCGTCGTCGATCTCGTCCGTCCAGTCTCGGACCCCGGCGAGGTGACGCTGAACTCTTCTGATCCTCTCGTCCAGCCCAACATCAACCTCAACTTCTTCGCTGACGACCTCGACATCATTGCAATGAGGGAGGGCATCCGATTTAGCTACGACGTCCTGACAAAGGGCAAAGGCTTCAAGGACATCGTTCTGGCCGAGTACCCTTGGGAGATGCCTCTTGACAGCGACGAGGAGATGCACCATGCCGTCCTAGATCGTTGCCAGACTGCCTTCCATCCTTGTGGAACTGCGCGTCTCTCCAAGAACATTGACCAGGGCGTCGTGGACCCGAAGCTGAAGGTGCATGGGATCTCGAAGTTGCGTGTCATTGACGCATCTGTCATTCCTGTCATTCCGGATTGTCGTATCCAGAACTCGGTGTACATGGTGGGTGAAAAGGGGGCGGACATGATCAAGGCAGAGCACAAAGACCTGTATTAGGTTTAACCTATGAATGTATTGTGTTGCTTGGATCAACGCACAGAATAAGTTTGCGTGACAGACAAGATAAATAATAAAAATGTATTGAATGTGTACAAGTGCCTGCCTCTCCAAGATGAATACTATCCAGAAACACCCTGGTCATAGAATCGGGAGTGAGACTTCTCAGACTATCTTCTCAATTGTATCATTCTTCGAATATCCACGAGGATCTAGGGGCTAACCAGCCGTTTCACACATGCAGCCACTGACCAACCTTCATGTTATCCAGCCAACCCTTTCTCAGTTCGCTTCGACGCAGCTTTGAAAGACGAGGGCCAGAAACGGTAGGATCTGACGCTAATGATCCTTGACGTCCGGAAGCCCCGGATCGAGACAGGGCTCCTTGGCTGATGATTGGTTGTTGATACCTCCAGCTCGCGTTCGCGTTCGCGTTGCTCGGGTTCCTCAACGCCTGGACCTTGATAAGCTGATTGCGTCCCTTTAAAACGAGGTTCGGTACGAGACCGAGCTCTGCTGTCACCACATTCTCGCTTTTCGTGCCAGTTGAATCACTCTTTTTTGAGCTGCCATTTGTCGACGCCGATATGCAACAAGCTAGATCCACTCGTGCGGGTTACAAGAAATCCCGAAATGGCTGCACAAGATGCAAGAAGAGACGGGTCAAGGTAGGTTGACCTGCAAGGCTGGCTTAGAGAATCGTCTGACTGGTTATAGTGCGACGAGGAAGTTCCATGTTCGGCCTGTGTGAGACACAAGGTTCCATGCAGCCTTGCATCTCCCGATGGCGAGCATGGAGGTATTCACATACCCGATCGATCTCTCCATCCGCCCAGCAATAGCTCTTCTGGCTTCAATTTTTCGTCCTTGCTCTCTGGGTCTCTGTTCGAAAGCCCTCAAGGAGACGCAGACTGTTGGGTTGCCAACGTTGAGCTCATGTTTCATTACTCAACCGTCACGTATAAAACGCTGTGCTTCTCAGACCAAGTCGTGTCAACGTTTCTGCACGACATGCCTCGCGAGGCTCTATCTCATCCATACTTTCTGCGAGAGATTTTATCTCTATCTGCATATCACTTGGCTTATCTCCACCCTGAAAAGAGGCAGGCTTATGTTCTGCTGGCCTCCAAGCACCACGATTTGGCTGTCAGAGGAATACGAGAAGTCCTCTCTGGGCCAATAACGTCGACAAACTGCCACGCACTATACGCGGCCGCAATATTTATCGTCATCAACAAGTTCGCCGCTTTTCCGAGCTGCGAGGACCATCAAGCACATGGATGCTTGGTGCCGATTCAGGCGCTGGTTGAGATGTTTTCTCTTGTTAACGGCATCAGCGCTCTCCTGATGTCCTCGGAAGGAAAAAGTATCCTTAATGGACCACTCAAGGACTTTTTCAGCCGGTCTATTTGTCCTCATCCGCCGAGTGAACTGTTCCAGGGGCTCTTGACTCGTGTACCCGAGCTCAAGCTCCGGGCAGAGTCGGACGCTCTGGACCCGAAAGCGAAACTTATTTTGATCACGACCCTTGAGTCTTTTGCCAGCTGTCTCGAGGATACCATCAATCGCCCAACTGTATCGTGCCCGCCAGAGATGCGTGTCCAGTTCATGTGGCCCATGATGGTCTCGCGTGACTTTCTCGAGTTGGCGGGCTCAGGGCATCCGTTGGCTCTAGTGACTCTGGCGTATTACGACACGCTATTGTCTTGGGGAGAGTCTATATATTGGTTCTTTGAGGGCTGGGCGCAGCCATTAATGGAAGCTATTATCGACAAGGTTCGAGGTTCTGAGTGGGAGGATCTTGTGAGTTGGCCTGCAAGCCTTGTTTTGAAGGGAAAGGAAGCGCCTTTGGGAGCAATGGGTATTTCTGGGATAGTATGAGCCTGAGATCTTCCTTTACCTGTATGACTTGATTAAGAGGATGGACCTATACCAATATGAATGTTAATAAGACTGGAGAGAATGCAGGGGAGGACTGGTCTTGGCTTCTGGAGGCCATCACCGGCTAAATATATACTCACCCGCAATCGTACCCTCAACTCAACTTCCTTGACCCCCATGACACCATTACTTGGCAACCACTGCTTAATTCCTCTTTGAGATTCCATGACACAGCTAAACTCTTATTTCATGTTCAGGAAATAGCGAGTCAATTCACTGACGAACCGGAGTCCCGGACCGACGATCCGTCGGCGGAAGAACCCCGCATCTCTGGCCCAACCATTGATGCCTCGGATACACCAGATGATTCTCTTATATTGTCGGCAGACCGCACTTTGCTGCGTTTTCTTCTTTCCTCCTCATCTTTGCCGTTACTGAAAGAATCGTCGTTTTCTGTCGCAAATATGCCTCCTACAAACCTCGCCTGGCGCCAGGTCAGTCCTGGAGTGTGGAGCCGCTCTATCGATGAGATTGAGTCCTTCTACGCTGCCATGGTGGTCCTCTACGAAGCCAGTGGCCGCATGTTCTTTGGCATGACCGGTCATGTTTCTCTCACTATTCCCGTTGCCCAGGGAACTTCTCAAGAGGAGGCTGAACTCCAGGTCGACAAGGCCTTGAGAAAGGCTTGGCTTGCCCTGAGATATGCTCATCCCACCCTCGCTGCCGAAGTCACTGAGAATATCCAAACGGGCGAGTTCACAAAGACGTATCGCCAGTTTGAAGACGAAGCAGACAAAGATGCCTGGCTTGAGAAGACTCTTGTCCACATCTCCACCGGTCAAACCGGCAACGAATGGGCCAACTCCGATCCCCCTGCGCCCAAGGTCCCAACCATGTTTGTCCTGGATCTTCCTGCTGGAACCAACATCGCCGGAGCTTCGACTGTTCGACGCGACCTTGTCTTTCGTTCTCCTCACGACATCATTGATGGAATTGGCACGCTGATGATGCTCAACAACTTCATCACTCGCGCTGCCGATGCTTACGAAAAGGGCGACGCGTTCGAAATTCCAGTCTTTGACGGTTCAGAGAGCGCAAACCTCAGTCCCTCGTATCGACTGGCTGCCCAAGTCCCCCCCGAGCTGACCGAGGCTCAAAAGAAGAAGATTGAAGAAATCATAGTACAAAAGGCGGCTGTTGCTTCCGACCCAAGCGTTGAGCATCTCGCTCTTCCGTTCAAGAGCGGTCCTCTGCTACCCGGTCGTCACCAGCGTCTTGCTCTCACCCTCTCTCAAGAGCAGACAAAGCGTCTTGTCGCGGCATGCAAGGCTGTGGGAGCTACTCCCACGCACGTCTTCCATGCTGCCGCTGCCATGGTCATGCGAGATGTCCAGGAGCCTCCACCGGAGACGAAGCGTGTCCGATACATCAACTACATTCTGCGGAATGAGCGAGCAAGTTGTGTTGAGCCCTACAGCACTCCTCTTCACTCGGCGGCTGTCTATCATTCCGTCTCTGGTCAAAGTCTCATCGTTGACATGGACTTGCCTGCGGCCGGTACCAAGATTGATCCCAAGCAACGTCGAGAGGAATTCCTCTCTGTTCTGGAGACTATGAAGGACTTTTACCACACTGTCAAGGAGGACAAGGAGCACTACATTCTCACGCCCACCTTGTGGGCTCTGGGCAACCCAACCCTCCCTGCTTCTCCTCGGCCTCTTCCTGTGCCTCCTCCAAAGGCTCACCCGTCCGTGTCCATCTCAAGCATGGGACGCACCGATGCCATCGTCGCCCCAGAGACGGGAGCTTTTAGCACTCGAGATCCTTGGGTGACTGGTGAGGAGCTTGGAAATGGGCTGGGGCTGTTCCTTGGGACTTCTCGCGGTGAATTGTGCTTGAGTGCTGCGTACAACGATGCCTGGCATACGGCGAATGAGGTGCAGCAGTATTTGGACCGTTGCAAGGAGGTGGTATATTGGGGCTTGAGCCTCGATGATGCATAGGCGTGTTATTTCCTAGTTTATGATCATGACTTTCCTTTCTGTCCCTCGTTAAAGACTGCGGGAGTGGTAGCTGAGAGGAAGGGATATTATGCGGACAGTATTGAAGCAATTGCTCATCAGTGTCAGTTACAAGTTGCGAACCGCTGAATTAAGTGAGACAATACTGATAAGAGCCTCCCATTACTCCACATATGCCATAGTGTACATCAGTCATCCCTTACTTTGACTTCTTCTCTCTTTGGTGGTAGTAGATCACCAACACCAACAAGAACAGTGGAATGAGTGTGCTAATCTCCCCAACAACTGGACGAATGTTAGTAGAGAATGCCCTAAACATGGAGGATACTTACCCATTCTCCAGCTAAGCCATCCAGAAGTCAACCTTAACTCTCCCTCCTCGTTGTGTGGGAACCCGCTTGTGTTGATAGCAAAAAGACTGGTCAAAAATGAGAGTGGAGTCTACACTGTTAGACGTACTGATAAACAAAGTTCTTAGGACGCTGAACTTACAAAGATGACTGTAACGATGGTGAACGGGAGGATGATGAAGTTCATGAATCGCGCAGCTTCGGCTTCTTTGAGGGATGCCTGGGCTTGCATCGCTTGGATGATGTTGCTCAACTGGAAACAGTCGTTAGTATCAACTAAAGAACAGGATAAAGAGTCTTGTAAGCCAGTGAGAGACAAGCCAACTTACTCCATCAAGCGTCGTAGACGCATCCCTGTCCATCCGCTGCGTCCTCTGAATCAAGGTCTCAAGACCAGTGTCATGCACAAAGCTCTCCCTCAAGACCTTTCGTACATCTCTCGTGAGTGTTGGCTGCCCTGGAAGTCTCGACGGCCAGAGAATCTCTGCGACATCCTTGACCACTTTCAGTTGCGTCTCAAAAAGTTGTCGCAAGAGACGGAGCTCGTCTCGGATGTCTTTGACTCTCCAGGTAGAGTCGGCAGCTTGGCGGATGATGGTGTTTACTTCACTAGGACTCCAGTCGCTCGTTGTGAAGTTTTTGAAGAATTTGGCCTCCTCATCTGTCTGTGTGGCCTCAGTTAGTAGAGTGCTATTTAGGAGGGGCAAGAATAATACCTCGTAGCCGATTTGCCCCTCGAATATGTCGAGGACATGCTCGCCAAGTCCAGCCCACTTGAACTCATTGACTAGCGTCACTGCCTCAAAGACGATTCTCTTGATCAGGTCGCTTGGCGTTCGAAGGGTATCCAAGTTGCCTTGCCGGATCGTCTCAAATAGGTCATCCGCCATCGTCTCATTCTTGCGGGCCGGTATCGCAGTAATGATTGTATCTGTTTATTAGAGTCAGCATTGAGACTGAAGGGGGGTCAATAATAGAAGCTTACTATCATCAAACTTCCAGAGCCACAGCTGGCGAACCATCAACCAGCTCAGAGACAGATCCTGTTGAATCTTCTTGGCCTTGTCTTTGTTTGCCTTTCTGTTGTTACGCCTCTCGACATGTCCATTGTCAGCTGGTAAGAATGGCAGGTTTGCCGGCTTCTTTGCCTTTTCCAGAGTTGTGCGGACTTTTGTCTTTCCTTTTCTTCGCACCCGAGACCACAACCATTTGATAAACGCCCACTTCGGTATCTCTTCCGCTTGGACTTCCTTTCGAGATTTCTCTTTGGTCTTGTCGATGCGATCTTTCAACCATCGGTATACGACTTGCTGATCTTTGGTACGCAGTGTGTTATCTCTTTGTTCAACGTGGTTGGCTGTCTGGTCGAGTGTCTGGGGTCGTTGAGCTCCGAGCATTCCGGTGAAGGGCGAGTATGTCCGTTCGAGCTGTTCATATCTCTTGCGGAGGATCTCGCCTTTGTCTGTCTCTGTTTCTGGATCATGGAGTGTCTCGATATCGAGGAAAGGTATCTGTGACTGTATTAGCAGGTCAGTTCTTTGACAACAAGGGATCGAACTCACCACCAGCGACACCATGCTACTTGGCTTGATGAAGCATTCTGCGTTTGCCCATGATATCCTCTTTTCAGAATCGATTGGCGGCTTGGCAATCTTCTCTTGCTTTGACGAGGTCTTTTTCTCTCCTGCGGTTCGATTCAGTCCGTCTTGGGGACTTGGCCTCTCGGCGACCTGTACAATAGAATAGGTAAGTAAGGCTACAGAGCTGAAGATTGTCTCTCTTACCCGCGCATGTGGCTTTCTGACTCGAGAACAGAGGTCATTGGTTTCTCGGACTCTGATATTGCTCTCGAAAAATTGCCAGGCGTGAGCATCAACTTCGGCACCATCAGAGGTCCGAATGTTGGTGATTAGAAAGTCCTAGCGTGAATGAATCAGCGTCATATACACAGGAGGGATCATATCTGTTAGATGAGTTTACCTTGATCCAAGTCATCTGCTGCATGTTAGCGCTGTATCATTCTCCAAGTTCAAATCAACCCACGTTGTTTGATGTGAAATTGATCCATCTCCAAGAACTCTCTCTGACATTCTGCTTGAACTGATCCTCTGTCAGTTCAACTCGGATGCTCTCCTCTCTCCTACCCTCCAGTCCCCTCTCTTGTTGACTCTCGTCTTTGGACTTGCCACGCTCTTCTTGTGGTGATTCTGGAATCTTCTCAATGCTGATATCCGCATCTTCCTTCGTCAGCCGCTCCCAGACTTTTGATGCAAAATTAGCCTCACAGTCAGCGAGAAAAGTTGTGCCTCCCTCAGCTGGCGCTTCGATCGAGGACCCATCGTTAGTACTCTCTCCTTCTGACTCCTCTTGAGCAGAATCATCTTCTAATAGTCGTTTACTGTCACTCTTCTTGCGATACAAAACGTGAGACACCTTGATTCCCGTGGGAGTCCAAGACATCGAAGTACTTCCATCAGGCTTCGGCTTCAGTCCCGCCCATTGGTATCTGAAGTAGACGGGAAAGTTGTCACAAATACTCCTGATATCCTCCGAGTACTCAGCAGGTTTCTGGGGCACGTTCCCAGCCGTCTTGCGTCTCAAGGGTGCCTTTTGAAGAAACGAAAGGTTCTCAGCAAAGAACTTTTTTTCCTCTTCGCTTAGGCCGCCTCGCTTGAACAGCTCTCGGGGTGTCTCTTCGTTGTCGTTGAGGCAGTCCAGCTCTGCTCCTCGCTCAAGTAGCATCTTGATGACTACGTGATTCCGCTTCCTGCATGCATCGTGTAGCGGAGAGTTTCCTGTGTTTGTTAGATATGACCAGCAGCGTAATAGGGCAGTATGAGCCCACCATCATTATCCTGTGTATTGAACTCGGCATCTGCATCGAGGAGCCGTTCTAGGCAACGCTTTGACTCTTTGCCAATGTCTTGGACAATGAGTTGATGCAACGGCGTCTGCAGATTTTCGTTCAGAGCGTCAACATTTGGTCCGTATTGAAGTATCGCATCAAGAATCTTTAGCATAACGCCGTTCTCAACAAGCTCGCCCGCCATCCCTGAAATCTGGTGCAGCACTGTGAACTTTCTTGAGTCTCCAAGATTGATGTAATGTGACGGCGCCATGAAGGGATGTTGGAGGATCCTCGAGACAAGATTGGCTTTCTTCTGAACCACGGCTTGGAAGAGAACTGTTCGTTTGTTTTTGGAGGATTGGAATGTTAGGTCGATCTTGTGGTTCCTGAGGAGATACTCTGCATCGCTGTCGTGACCTCGGCAGATGGCGATGAACAGAATCGAGCATCGGCCTTCGACATCTGACAGAGGACCGACTCTTTCGTGAGGTGACAAGTGTCGATACGTATTTGCTGCCGCTTTCCGCAAGACCTCGATATCATCTTCAATGCCTTCTCCCTCTAGTCTAAGTATCGCATCGATCTCCTTTCCAAGATCCACTAAGCGATGGGACTTTTGACCTGCCTCGGGATCATCCGAGAAAGTTTTTCCTGTACTTGGCATCACTTCCCTCTCGAGGATCACGGGAGCCGACTCTTCAGACGTATCGTCGAGGCGTTGGAGGATGCTTTGGATGGCGCCATCTTGACAGTAAGTGGCTGCCAGCCACATCCACGAGCGGAGCTTTACCTTGAGCTTCGACGGGGCTAGGTCTTGGCTGTCTGAGGTCGGTGGCTCCTCGTTGAGAAAAGACAAGGCGCGAGAGCCCGTCAACAGAGGCGAAAGCAAACCCATGGACTGTATCCGCACCCCGTAGACAGGTTGAGGGTGATTTTCCGCACAGAGAAAAGACTTGGAGGGCACCCGTCCGGGGGAGGATCCTTATAATCTCGTTGACCAGGCTGCTGACGAGTCACATCACGGCCGGCGTGCCCTTGTTGGTTCTGCCCTTGAATACACCAATCAGCTGCAACTCTGACAACCAGGACCTCATGTTTCTCACCCAGGGTGGCTTTCAGCTGAATCCCACTGCACTTTGGGGTATGTATGGTAAGCCCAACGGTGGGTAACATCAGACGCCCCAGCGCTTAGCCTGCAGGTTTCGCAGCCAGGCTCTCACAGTTGCTGCCTTTCCAGTCTCCATGGATGTTTGTCGACACCGAGGACTCTTCAATTAATATCACATATCTAATACACTCGAATCTGGTGGCCACCCAATTTTGAACAAGGCCATCAGCTATGGAGAGCTCTCTAGCTTAAGACAATTCATCCATCCTCGGTAGCATGTCATCACCTCATCTCGTGCTTTTAGGCTCTTTATGGGTAGTGACACAGGACTATGATTTGCCCGTACTCGCGAACAGCTGCCTTGAGCTTCGGCCCCCAACCTCATCCTTGCACATCTACCAACCTTCAGGTGTTGTGACTCCCTTACCACTGCCCCAACTCGTGACGAGGCAACCGGGCACCTGACACACGCCCTGTATTCTAACCTATTTGGATACTAGGAAATGAAATTACTCTTTGATCAGTGGTGGTGCGCGTCCACACAAGGTAGAAACGTCTCAAGCTGTCATGATCTTATGAGAGTCGCCATACCGACAAGGCTAGAATGGCTAACGATAAAAGATAAGGAGAGGAGACATACTCCCGGGTGTATCTATGATTAATTCACGCACACTATAAAGCACTCGTTCTGTTCAAAGCAGTACTTCCAAGCTAATTCAAGGCTACGGACCATGATGGCACTGGAGGAGCAGATGAGAAAGATAGGTTGCCATATGAGATGATGGCCCCATGCACATTCTCCCTCGTATGGCGTGAGAGTAGGTCGGCTCTGGTCAACTCGTCAATACCAGCGTCTGGATTCTAGTAGTTCGATCTTATACGGACAGGTCCTCTGCAATATAGTCTGTCAAGCCATTTGGGAGACTGAGCCTCGCCCGCATCCTTCCGCAGATCGGAAACGCCCATTAGATTGGGCGAACCACATTGCCCAAGGTTGGGGAGAAGGATATTGTATAAATCACTATTCGGACTGGTTTCCCCGTCTGGCCCCATAGCTACTGGCAGACGCGAAACTTGCAACACTGGCCGCCCTTTGCGCCCTTTCCGCCCTTCCCACTGTTTTCACTCTTTCCACCATCGCTGGGTCTGGCCACGGCCACCATCTCGGGGGCGACTTCGGCGGCGACCATAGGCCCGGTTGCACCAGCAACGGTGGAGAGAATAGTTCGTCGGAAGCCAGCTCGATGTTTTTCTGGTCGTCGATAAAATCATCCATGGTGGCATCCCAGGAAATGTCTTCTTTCAGCAATAAGAAACGAACCCAGAGGTCTTCGTCGTTGAGACGTCTGGAGAGGGCTGCGGCCGAACCCTCACTCTGCCCTTATGACTCGCAGATGCGTGGCGAGACTTGAAGTAACATAGAATAACAGCGAAGGCCAGTCTTCGAGCTGACGGGAGACATTTGCTGCGGAAAGGAGAGAGTTAGCGTATCGTGTTGAGGCAGCCGGAGATGCTGGATCCGCCGGTATGTTTCCCGCTGCTATCCAGCTGGCAATGTCTGTAGGAAGGTCAGTCATGGGTATCATGCTCAAGTGCTCAGCTAATGCCCCTTTTCGTCCCTTTTCTCCGTCCTGTGGCCAATTCCTCGGCTTTGGGAGGGCAAGCTCGTCTTCGGCGTTGACGCTATTCACATCACCAGGCTTCTCTGACGACACCCGCTCGGGGAATGAGAGGGCTTCCTGTTCCCGAATGCTCCTCCTCGCGGCAACCAGATCATCCAGCTCCGAGATGCAGATATAGTGGAGGCATGTCATTGCAATGGCCATGTGGCAGCTGCTAATCGGGTCGAGCCCAGCTGAACTGTCCAGCAAGCGGAATCCACCACCCTCGAGGAAGAATTCCCTGACCGATTGATGAATGACTTGCACAATACGAGTCTCTCCCTGCCCTAGGTCAAGTGATCCCGCTCCGGCACGAATAGATAAATATTCTGCGTCCTCTACTGGTTCCTCGCCTGATCGTGCAGCGCTCACTTCTAGCAAGCCTCCTGATAAGGCTTTGATCTCCCTCTCAAGATGACTCTCGCTCTCTGTGTGATCCATGGACTTGCGCCACTCCTTCAGAGACTTGGGCATGGGCGTTTTAATTAATGCGAGCACGTGGTGCCATTGATGAAGCCTCAAAGGCGTCGTCGACATGAGAGCCCACTGAAATGCCCGTAGAGCGATCATCCGCAACTCTGGACTAATGGACACCACCATGTCCCTAAACAGGCTCTCTAGCTCCCAGGGCATTGAATCAATGTCTCTAAGCAAGAGTTCAAGGCTCTTGCCTTAGTCATATTTGACAAGAAGGCTGTCCATAGTCAGGGTCACCCAGAGAAAGATGCCGCCGGCGTTGTCTATGATCTTGTTTCGTAGTTTCGGCTCCCAACGTGATTCGGATCTTGCGATTCTAGCGCTTAGTCTTTGGTCGACATATGTTAAAATGTCGCCTTCGTCGAGATCTTCGGCAACCAGCTCCGAGGCCGAGGAAAAGGAGATCTGCGGGTAGTGTCGACTGGACAGACACACTCGTACACGGCCATTGTTATCGCCCTTGGACAACTGCCCCCAGAATTCTGCGTGGGATCTCGAGGCAGACAACCCAAGCTCGTCGAGGCCGTCGATGAAAATAATCGTCCTTTTCCCTGCCGCGTGACCGAGGATCGAGTTGAGTAGGCTCCTTAGCTCTGATGTCCTCCATGTCACCTCTGCGTATCCCGGCATCCTGGGCTCCTCGTCCAGTTCCATCCAGGTCTGCACTGCTTCGTGAAGTTGGGCCGGGTAGTGCGGTAAAATCTGGTGTAGAAGAGACCGAAAGATGCCGATTGAAGAATGCTCCAGTAGCTCACCTTTTGCGCTGACGAAGACACCGGCAACGCAATAATCGGAACTGTTAAGGGATGACTTGGCATGACGAAAAGCCTGCTTCATCAATGTCGACTTTCCAGCTCCCGGTTTTCCCTTGAGCCAGAGGATACAGGGTCGTTCTTGGAGGTCGCGGTCGAAGAGCCAGTGGGAATATGTCTCGTTTTTGATCAGCCAGCGTCCTGTTCCAGGAGCAGGATCCTCGATGAGCTGGCGACGGCGATGCATGTAGGGGAATTGAATAGATCTGAGGCAAGCAGTTTGCAGAGCGCCCAACTCTTCACGCTCGGCAGTATTCAACATGGCTGAGTTGAAAGCAGCAGGCTGGTTAGTATTGTGGGCATGGATCGTGCCGGTCAAAATTGCGAGATACACCGATCGAAGCTCTCCCACGACCTTGACAAAGTTTGGGTCTTCTCGTCCAGATAATCGGCACATCTCCATGTGGTTGGCCTGGAGGGTCTGTTCTCGCTGATCCCCAATTAACGAGGAGGTGTCTGGCACAACCTTGTTCCCCAATACACCAAGATTGATTTTGGTCATGCCATTTCCTTCTTGGAAAGTCTTGACTCGAAAGCCACGCTTGAACCAAAGCCCTGAAAATGCCTCCTGTGAGCGTTCGAGATCCGTCGTCTTAAGGCCGAGAGTATCGAGAATTGCTGAGGTCGTTTGAAAGCGCAAACCACTGAGAACAGATCTAGCCCAGGCTCCAAGGGCAGATAAATCTGGGCTATCGCGATGAGGCGTGCCGAGAAATATAACGGCGGCAGTAGACTTGACCATGTTGCTGAGTTCATCAGGTTGGGAGGTCGAAGACAATGCCAGCATCTCACTCAATAGTTAGCTCCCATTCTAGGATCCAGCCTGATTCTCGAGGTCACCTCTTTCACAACGATTCCACCAAGGCTATGAGCCAGAAATATTATAGGCCTATCTTTGGGATGACTTCTCCCGAGGGCAAATAAGAAGTCCTTGCTGTGTGAGAAGACGCTATTCTTGCTCGTTGAACCAGACGTGTATTTGGTGATCTTGGTGTCATATCCGTACGTGAGGATGCGGGCATTCGGACAGTCTTTGGGCAGCAAATCGCCAGGCCAGAAAAGCGTCGGGACTGGCATCTTAGGCTTGGGGACCTTACTCAGCCCTCGCCTTCCTGAGGCCCATTTCATCAAGGTTGTGACGCTGCGAAGAACCTGTTCTCGTCTTGGTGCAGCCATCCCTCCATCTGACTGGGAATCGGTGGGTGAATCGGCTACTGCGTCGGGCATGAGAGGAGAGGTCCATGTCTTGTACGCATGACCTTTCAAGCCGTGAATGATGACAATGCTGCAGGTACCCATGTCAGTGTGTTCATCGCGTACCCTTGTGCGCTCACTCACTCGACCGCTGGTTCTTGGCCATTTGGTTCGTAGACGAGGAATAGTCCCGTAGGTGGACTCGCATCCGCCATTTTGAGAGCGGTTAAGCCATTCAATGAGCGTTCCTGATGATTGAATGAGGTTGAAAAAGTGCGTGAAGAGGGGAAGATGGCTGTTCTCAAATCAGGCTGCGGCGTGCGCGCTGCAGTGATTATGCACATGACATCGAGCCTGATTGAGATTTATCATAAGAGGAGCTCAAGTCAAAAGGGAGGATGAATACCTGGATGACAGTGGAGGTAACTAGACCAAAAGGGATAAAAATGAAGTTATCATTGGTGAACGTGGCGCCTAGAGTTGTTTTCCTCACATAACCAGACTTAGGCTAACTTCCAGTCAGCCGCTCCCTACCTTTTATACAAGTTAATGCTTAAACCTGAGGTGTCCTTATAATGAATGTTGATTGAACTGGGTGTAGCTTTATATAGCCTTGAAGCTGTAGCTTTCAAAGACGCCATTTTCCCTACTCTATCATGGCCTTGAACGCCTTGGCAGGCGTGAGCTTCAGCAGACCCAATTCCAACATCTCCTTGCTCGTCGTCGAGGTCGAATTCTTTCCTTCCCAGGAAGTTTCCAAAGAGTGCACAATCGACCTCATAATTGTCCTCAACTCCGGAGGTGCCTCCATAACCATGTGCTCAATAAAAGACGTATCCTTATAAACAACGTTTTCGACTTTGGTGCCAATGGCTTGTTCAACCATTTCGACAAGCTGCTTACCGGTGATGTCCTCTGGCCCGTTCAAGACGTACTTTGCCTTGTTGTGTCGGCTTGGATCCTCCTCGGCCAACAAGTGAGCTGCGATAGCTCCGACCTCGTCAGGATCAACGGGGCCGACGGGCGCATCCTCATTGGACATGAGCCTCAGGATCTCCTGCTTTCCAGTCTCGCGGAAGTTCTTGACGAATTGCACCGCAGTGTTGAGGTAGAGCGGAGTGAAGGCGTTGGGCTGCAGCGAAGTCCACTGCATAGTACTGAACTCCGGTGAAGCCAGCAAGGTTTCGATCGCCCAATGGGTTCTTGCGTAGTACGCCAGAGAGTCCGGGCGCACGTTTGCAGCCGTGGTCGAGATTCGAACGACATACTGGACGCCTGCTTTTAGAGCGGCAACGTGGAATGTCGACTCTTCGGGAAACTGAGTTGGCAGCATGTGCGATGCTATAAATGCCCTAACGACATTGTTTTCGCGGAGCCAATCCGCCGTTACCTCGGCCCAGTTCTTCTCCACGACCTCTACGTTTGGCAGCTTGGCCAATTGCTTGGCCACCTCTGCGTTAGCGGAACGGGTCAGGGCGAGGACCTTGTAGCCGGAGAGAAAGCTCTTGGAATCTATAAGTCGTGACAGGGTCTCGGTCGTGTTTCGGCCGGTGTTGCCAGTGGCACCAGCGACGAGAATTGTAGAAGCCATAGCTGTTGAATTGTTGGAAGTAAAGAGTAGACAAAGTGTTGAGTGGGTGATGCAAGTGGTTGGTGGAATACTCGATGTCCATGTGCAGCACTACCCCTTCTTATAACCAGCCGTCGATACGAGAAAGATCTGCGAATAACGTTAAACTTTCGTAGATTACAAAACACTCTTAGCTATGCGGTCATTCGAGATGACGAGAAAGTCCGCAAGCCCGCTCCAAGTCCGCATACTCCAAGTCCGCAACCCATACCCATGTCAACGGAGTCCGTCAGGGGGGGAGCAAGAGAGTAGAAACATATTGGCTAAGCCCTTAAAGAAAGTTAATAAAGTATAATAAGAATAGGTAAAAGATCTCTAAAGTATTACCTCTCTTATAGTATATTTTATATAATGTACATATAACCCGAGCGTCGCAGTCAAGCGAGCGTCGCACTATGGGATAAGTCGGCAAAAACCTCCGCTCCGTACCTCGCCCCACTTGGCCTCGTGATGACCTCAGTACATGAGGGGTACCTTTAGTTCTTCGTATGAAGAATTTACTAGCAAAACACCATAGAAATCATTTTCAATTGAACAATGAGAACCAGATCAATGACCAAGGCATCACAGGCAGCCAATG